>JACEEZ010010991.1:125000-230000 GCA_016584305.1 Chionoecetes opilio
TTAAATACCTTCACATTGTTGTTCCTCTGTAGTATTGCATCTCTGGACTCCTGCAAAGCTCCTTCCGTGCCCCCAAGTTTGTGCTCAAGTTCCTCCACCGACTGTACCGCAGCCTCGTACAGTCTTGATTTCTCAGCCAAATTTGAGTTAGATTCTGTCAACTTGTTTTCCGCATCATGTAAAGATTCCTTCAATTCTTCTACATATGTTCTGTTGGTACACATTAATAATTAAGTTATGAATGATGCTGCAGGAAAAGAGTAATGATGAGGGGTAATATTTATCAAGACTGGATTAACAGCTACAAAAAACTCACAACCTAATTTGAGTTTCAACATTTTCCTGAATGATTCTATTACAGTAAACCCTCTCTTAATTCAAACTAATTGGGGGAAGACCTGGGTCTTAGGTTTATCTTGAGGTGTTCTACATGATGCAGTAATCGGTTTGTCAAAACACCTCATGGTTGTCGAGAAATAAGATATTTTTATAAATGTGCGAATATGCTATTTTCTCTGTTATTTACCAATCAATATTTTGTTTTTGCTTTACGCCAAATGATAGCCCTTGGTCTACTTCATATTTACTTCTCTATACATGTTGCACTTATCTGCCATAGTTTTTTTTGTTATTGCAAAAAACGTGATTTAAAAAAAAAATCAAGGCAAAAATTTGCAATATTTTTTGAGAAATAGATTTGCTTGAAAATTAGTTCCTAACAGTTTTCGGACATGCTGAACACGAATCAGTAGTCAGTTTTCAGTTACAATGATTAGCAATCCCTATTTCAGCCAATTCACAATGACATGATACTTCCAGATATTCCTTAAGAACCACAAATAAACAAAACTTACTACAAGACAACAATATGCTAAGAATTGCTGGATTAATCATTATGTCAATACAACGGCAAATAATGTGCACCAGTTGAAAGAAAGACAATAAATGTAGATACGGAGACGGGCCCCCACGAGTGTAGCTCAGGCCCTGTAAGACACTACAGGTTGAAGTTCCCAAACTCGGCATCCCAAGACTCGGCAAACCCAAAACTCGGCTATGGTTCCGGATTTTCCAAAACACGGCAGAACACCCAAAACCCGGCGCGTAGTTGCCGGGTCGGCCGCTAGGTGCCACCACACTAGGCCGCTTGGTTTCTCCCGCCGATTTGTTTGTTGTTATTGTTCAGTGGTGTTGTGACTGTAGAGTTGTGTACACTGTTATTTTGTGTACTTCTACAGGTCTGTTATTGGTATTATGGCTCCCAAACGTCCAGGAACACCTACTGGTGGAAGTGAAAAGAAAAGTACGTCTCAGTACGTATTATATACCGTATTAGAATCCAAATAATTTTTTCCTGTGATTTTTTTCATGTAATTTTCATGCTTTTTTTCCCCTTAATATATCTACGTTCTAAAAGTCGGAAAATTCCATTACTCGGCTCGGCGCTGGTCCCGAGGTTGCCGAGTTTGGGAACTTCAACCTGTACTAGGTAAACACAAAACCTTAGAGGCACTACAATTATTACTGCAGTACCTGTGTTGTGCTTCCATGTCCCTCACTCGCCTCTCAGCTTCTTCTTGTGTTTGGTCTGCTTTGCCTCTCTCATCTCTTTCTGCCAATGCATCTGTAAGTCTTGAGAAACAAGATAAAATATGTTTTTAGTGGTAATACAAGTCTGTAGTGATGCTAAAATTCGTAATATTCGCCTGTACTTAAGGACTTAAAACATTTTCTGCTATGGTGCCCAGCCTACAGTAATGAAAGAAAGAAAAGTGTGAGGCTACAACAACCTTACTTAGAGGAGGAAGAGGATATAGTGGGGGAGTATTTGTTTGGCGATGGGAATGTGGAAGAAGCAAAAAGAACAATCAACAGTTTTTGGATGACCAGAGAAAATAAGAAGAAAGAAAAAGAAAGAAACTAATAAGATAGAATAAGAGAAGACAACTAATTAAAGACCCAGACAGCAAGAAGAAACACGTTAGGGAGTGCCGTTGAAAAAGGCCTGACTCCCGACCAACAACTGTACTGAACTGTAAAATTCGCCGGCGACTATAGTGTTATTGACGGTAGTACATACAAACTCAAAACATATCTCTACAAGACATGACCTACTCCTACCCTCCGATACTTCACACAACATAAGAACATATGAATATAAGAAAATAAGGAAGTTACAAGAGGCTGTGAGACCTACACGTGGTAGTTCCTGATAGTCTCACCTTTGCTTAGCACTCTTCAGACAGTCCTCCAGCCTGGCATTCTCTGTGGTGAGTGTGGTCGTGTGTTCCTTCTGCTTCCGTAACGCTGTCTGCACTCCCGCCACCTCTCGCTGCAGCTCAGTACATTTATCTTGGGATTGAAGGGTGTCTGGAAAGTATATTCATGGTGATGAGATGACTCTTACATGTAGGCTGCACCCTTCTTACTCTTACATGTATTCTTGACCTAGGTACTGTCACTATGGAAGGTGCATTCATCACACTGTACTCACCAGTCGTCCTCTCCAAGTCTGTCTCAAGGCCGTCATCGTCTTGTAAGGTCAGCTTCTTGAAACTTACTCCTCCGCCTTTCCCTAAACTGATTTCACCTTCATCCCTGAAAACAATTGCTTGCTGTGATAACATGCATCAATTTGTACTACATACTCAGTAACTTTTTTTCTTTTTTTTTAACATCACAAAGGACTGGCCAAGGAAAAAAGAAAGAAAAAAAGAAGAGGTAACAAAATGCCCTCTTAGTTGGCAGTCCCTGTAAAGAAGACAGTAAGAGAATAAAGAAAGGGGCGTGGGCCAATTTAGTTCAGGTGTCTTGTTACTCCTCTCTAGAAAAGATTTAAGTTGTAGGAAGGTGGAAATAGAAATAGAAAGGTACCTGGAAATAGAGGTTTAGTCATTATATGGCAGTCCTGTTTGTTTTAAAATACAATGGTGATCTGCTATAGCAAACAAACTTGGTTCCAGGACATAATTCTTTGTAGCTTTTTTTCATTATATCATCTATTAAAGTACATGTCAGTACACAGGGGTAATTTGTTCCTGGCCCACAGCCAATGCCAAACTTATCGAATGAAGCACTACTTAAACATTTGTCCAGTAAGGAGGTACGTATATATACTCTAACATATAGATTAGCTAATAAAACAAAGTAACAAATAAATAAGTGAATAATAAATTAAGATACTATTGTGAATGGTCTTATCACACAATAACAGACTCACAGTGGGATGGAGTGGGTCTGCAGGATGTGGGTCAGCTGAGATATCTGCGTGCTCAGAGCAGACACTTTCTCTGTGTGGGCCTGACTGTCCGTCTCTATTCGTGCTTCTGCCTCAAAGAGCGTTTTCTGCATCTCCTTCAGCTCTCCCCGGAGGCGGATCACCTGGGAAATGATAAAACATAAGAACACAAGAAAATAAGAAAGCTACAAGAGGCCCCTAGACCTACACGTGGTAGTTCCTGTAATAAAGTGCCATTATGCAGCAAGAAACATAAAATTACTCTGCACCAGTACTCACATCAATATTGAATGATCTTAAAGATTTAGTGGCTTTGAATTTTCGTGGTAGTAGCTAGAAAGGTATAAATTATCGAAAGGAAAAAAGAAAGAAAGAAAAAAAGAGTATAGAAAGTAGAATAAGATTGATTGATTGATTTAATGGCAGAAAGGGGAATGTGCCAGACATCAGATGTCATATGGCACAGTATAATAAGATGGTATCCCCCACCTCTTTGGAGTCATCAGTGCAGCTGTGGTCATCCTCCCCCCCCAGCTCCCCACCCTGGCTGCTGCAGAGAACATTCAGCTGCCGCTCATACTGCTCATTCTCACCCACAAGCTGCAAACATTAGTAAACATAAAAGATACAGAGATTAAAAAGTAAACATTTAAACTTTTAAAGATTAATCCCTTGAAACCCAAAACATAATTTCCATTGTAATTTGGGTACCATTAGACAATTTTTAGTGACTATAAGCAATGTTTTATAGATATGACCTGTTTAATATCCTTGTTCACTCACTAATTTGGTATATTAAGTGACTTTTCTTAATTTTATGGCTCGACAACATACAATTTTTTATAGCAAAGGAAAGATCTGGGCGTGCAGGGGTTAAGAATAGTAATAGTAAAGATAAAGTTAAAAATATGCATAGACTATAACTTAATTTTGCTCTTTTGCGAGGTGACAACACACAAGCAAGAAAATTGAAACAGGTAAAAAAATTATCAGGAAATAGCAAAACTATACTCGCCTCACGTTAAGTTGGCGAAAATGGGGCCCTTTCACTCCTCCCTTCTGAATGCACGGGATTGGCTGAGGTGTTGGGTGTTGGGTGAGAATGCCTTACTCCAAGTTCCGCCCTAAAGCCCCAACCCCAACACCTCAGCCAATCCCATGTATTCGGAAGGGGGGAGTGAGGAGGCCCCATTTTTGCCAACTTAACGTGCGACGAGTATTATTATTTTTTTTTACATCACAAAGGACTGGCCAAGTAACAACAAAAAGAGGTAACACAAAGCCCACAAATAAGTATAGTAATAGTAACAGTTAGACAAGAGAGGAAATAGTATGCGAGTATTTCAAATAAACATAATTCTCTCTTTCTCTCTCTCTCCTCTCCCCCATCTTCTCCTCCTCCTTCTCTTCTTTCAACCTGTTTTCCCTCCTCCTCCTCCTCCTATAACTTAACCCTTTCACCACCTCCGTTCTTCTCTCTCTCTCTCTCTCTCTCTCTCTCTCTCTCTCTCTCTCTCTCTCTCTCTCTCTCTCTCTCTCTCTCTCTCTCTCTCTCTCTCTCTCTCTCTCTCTCTCTCTGTTATCTGCCTCTAATTGTTTTATAAATCTGTAAAAGACTCTTGCCTTGGACAGTTCCTTTAAGAGAGTGTTGTTCTGCAGCCGGAAATCCTCCTCCTGATCCTTGAGTTTGTTGCGCAGGTACCCATTGTCCCTTATAAGGAGCTCCACCTCGCCGGCCTTCTTGGAGGTGCGGATCAGAAACTGGTACCGGGTATTTTCCTCTCCTAATGCCCTGAGGCGCGCTTTTGTCTCTACTAATTCTGAGGGAAAATGCAACAGTTAATCTACAGAAAATCCAGCTGTCTATTAATTCTGAGGGAAAATACATCAGTTATTCTACAGAAAATCCAGCTGTCTATTAATTCTGAGGGAAAATACATCAGTTATTCTACAGAAAATCCAGCTGTCTATTAATTCTGAGGGAAATACATCAGTTATTCTACAGAAAATCCAGCTGTCTATTAATTCTGAGGGAAAATACATCAGTTAATCTACAGAAAATCCAGCTGTCTATTAATTCTGAGGGAAAATACATCAGTTATTCTACAGAAAATCCAGCTGTCTATTAATTCTGGGGAAAATACATCAGTTATTCTACAGAAAATCCAGCTGTCTATTAATTCTGAGGGAAAATACATCAGTTATTCTACAGAAAATCCAGCTGTCTATTAATTCTGAGGGAAAATACATCAGTTATTCTACAGAAAATCCAGCTGTCTATTAATTCTGAGGGAAAATACATCAGTTATTCTACAGAAAATCCAGCTGTCTATTAATTCTGTGGGAAAATACATCAGTTATTCTACAGAAAGTTCAGCTGTGTCTATTAATTCTGAGGGAAAATACATCAGTTATTCTACAGAAAATCCAGCTGTCTATTAATTCTGGGGGAAAATACATCAGTTATTCTACAGAAAATCCAGCTGTGTCTATTAATTCTGGGGGAAAATACATCAGTTATTCTACAGAAAATCCAGCTGTCTATTAATTCTGGGGGAAAATACATCAGTTATTCTACAGAAAATCCAGCTGTGTCTATTAATTCTGGGGGAAAATACATCAGTTATTCTACAGAAAATCCAGCTGTGTCTATTAATTCTGGGGGAAAATACATCAGTTATTCTACAGAAAATCCAGCTGTGTCTATTAATTCTGGGGGAAAATACATCAGTTATTCTACAGAAAATCCAGCTGTCTATTAATTCTGAGGGAAAATACATCAGTTATTCTACAGAAATCCAGCTGTCTATTAATTCTGAGGAAAATACATCAGTTATTCTACAGAAAGTTCAGCTGTGTCTATTAATTCTGGGGGAAAATACATCAGTTATTCTACAGAAAGTTCAGCTGTCTATTAATTCTGAGGGAAATACATCAGTTATTCTACAGAAAATCCAGCTGTCTATTAATTCTGGGGGAAAATACATCAGTTATTCTACAGAAAATCCAGCTGTCTATTAATTCTGGGGGAAAATACATCAGTTATTCTACAGAAAATCCAGCTGTCTATTAATTCTGGGGGAAAATACATCAGTTATTCTACAGAAAATCCAGCTGTCTATTAATTCTGAGGGAAAATACATCAGTTATTCTACAGAAAATCCAGCTGTCTATTAATTCTGGGGGAAAATACATCAGTTATTCTACAGAAAGTTCAGCTGTGTCTATTAATTCTGGGGGAAAATACATCAGTTATTCTACAGAAAGTTCAGCTGTGTCTATTAATTCTGAGGGAAAATACATCAGTTATTCTACAGAAAATCCAGCTGTCTATTAATTCTGTGGGAAAATACATCAGTTATTCTACAGAAAGTTCAGCTGTCTATTAATTCTGGGGGAAAATACATCAGTTATTCTACAGAAAGTTCAGCTGTGTCTATTAATTCTGAGGGAAAATACATCAGTTATTCTACAGAAAGTTCAGCTGTCTATTAATTCTGGGGAAATACATCATTATTCTACAGAAAGTTCAGCTGTCTATTAATTCTGGGGGAAAATACATCAGTTATTCTACAGAAGTTCAGCTGTCTATTAATTCTGGGGGAAATACATCAGTTATTCTACAGAAAGTTCAGCTGTCTATTAATTCTGGGGGAAAATACATCAGTTATTCTACAGAAAGTTCAGCTGTCCATTAATTCTGGGGGAAAATACATCAGTTATTCTACAGAAAGTCCAGCTGTCTATTAATTCTGGGGGAAAATACATCAGTTATTCTACAGAAAATCCAGCTGTCTATTAATTCTGGGGGAAAATACATCAGTTATTCTACAGAAAATCCAGCTGTCTATTAATTCTGGGGGAAAATACATCAGTTATTCTACAGAAAGTCCAGCTGTCTATTAATTCTGGGGGAAAATACATCAGTTGATTCTACAGAAAGTCCAGCTGTCTATTAATTTCTGGGGAAAATACATCAGTTATTCTACAGAAAATCCAGCTGTCTATTAATTCTGGGGAAATACATCAGTTAATCTACAGAAAATCCAGCTGTCTATTAATTCTGGGGGAAAATACATCAGTTAATCTACAGAAAATCCAGCTGTCTATTAATTCTGGGGGAAAATACATCAGTTAATCTACAGAAAATCCAGCTGTCTATTAATTCTGGGGGAAAATACATCAGTTAATCTACAGAAAATCCAGCTGTCTATTAATTCTGGGGGAAAATACATCAGTAATCTACAGAAAATCCAGCTGTCTATTAATTCTGGGGGATAAATCCAGTTAATCTACGAAAGTCCAGCTGTCTATTATTCTGGGGAAAATACATCAGTTATCTACAGAAAATCAGCTGTCTATTAATTCTGGGGGAAAATACATCAGTTAATCTCCAGAAAGTCCAGCTGTCTATTAATTCTGTGGGAAAATACAACAGTTAATCTACAGAAAATCCAGCTGTCTATTAATTCTGTGGGAAAATACATCAGTTAATCTCCAGAAAATCCAGCTGTCTATTAATTTGGGGAAAATACATCAGTTAATCTACAGAAAATCCAGCTGTCTATTAATTCTGGGGGAAAATACATCAGTTAATCTACAGAAAATCCAGCTGTCTATTAATTCTGGGGGAAAATACATCAGTTAATCTACAGAAAATCCAGCTGTCTATTAATTCTGGGGGAAAATACATCAGTTAATCTACAGAAAATCCAGCTGTCTATTATTCTGGGGGAAAATACATCAGTTAATCTACAGAAAATCCAGCTGTCTATTAATTCTGGGGGAAAATACATCAGTTAATCTACAGAAAGTCCAGCTGTCTATTAATTCTGGGGGAAAATACATCAGTAAATCTCCAGAAAGTCCAGCTGTCTATTAATTCTGTGGGAAAATACAACAGTTAATCTACAGAAAATCCAGCTGTCTATTAATTCTGTGGGAAAATACATCAGTAAATCTCCAGAAAATCCAGCTGTCTATTAATTCTGTGGGAAAATACATCAGTAAATCTCCAGAAAGTCCAGCTGTCTATTAATTCTGTGGGAAAATACATCAGTAAATCTCCAGAAAGTCCACTGGGTAATAATTTATAATATACACATACAGGTACACTATTTTCACAAACTCATAGTATCAAATTACTCTCAAAAACAAGTACATACTACAATACCTACTACTACATTTACCTACATACATACTACTACATATTACTACAATACCTACTACTACATTTACATACATACATACTACTACATATTACTACAATACCTACTACTACATTTACATACATACATACTACTACATATTACTACAATACCTACTACTACATTTACCTACTACATACATACTACTACATATTACTACAATACCTACTACTACATTTACATACTACATACTACTACATATTACTACAATACCTACTACTACATTTACATACATACATACTACTACATATTACTACAATACCTACTACTACATTTACCTACATACATACTACTACATATTACTACAATACCTACTACTACATTTACCTACATACATACTACTACATATTACTACAATACCTACTACTACATTTACCTACATACATACTACTACATATTACTACAATACCTACTACTACATTTACATACATACATACTACTACATATTACTACAATACCTACTACTACATTTACATACATACATACTACTACATATTACTACAATACCTACTACTACATTTACCTACTACATACATACTACTACATATTACTACAATACCTACTACTACATTTACATACATACGTACTACTACATATTACTACAATACCTACTACATTACTATATAGCAACTGCATTTCTAATAGTACATACACAAAACACATGGTATCAAATTGCTCTCACAAACAAGTGCAGTAGTTTGCCGACCTTTATTTTTTTTCCGTAGAACATCTTCAACGCCGTATTTCTTTTCTTTCAATTCTAAAAGTTGGTTCTGAAAACATAAAAATTTACCTTTAGTAACTACATAATTGTAAGGCTAGGTTAGGTTAGTTTAATGGTTTGATTGAGTTATTATTTGATGCTTTTACAAATGGAGTGTTTTTTCCAGTCAAAACCTCTAAAAAAAGAGTATATTTTTAGAAATTTGTCATCACTTTTCCGAATTGCAAAGAACACATTTTTTTATAGTTTTGCACAGGAAAAAACTATCTCCATTAGGAAAAGCATCACATATTAAGCGAACAAAAATCGAACTTATCCGAAAATCTTGCAACAGTCATAAAGTAAATTTTAACCCATTGTATTCATGTCATTCTATCTTATTTCATCCTTCACCCTTCTCCTTCACAAGTGGGGTTGTACCAGTGCATTTTTTAAGCAAATCTTACTGGGCGACATTCTTTGGATAGCCAGAAAGGTAAAGGCCTACCTGTTAAAATATAGTTTTTTGGATACATCAACTTCACCCTTTTGTATATTGTGTATAAATAAAGATCCTATGCAGTAATAAGAGTGCACTTCTGGATCTAACACACACAGATAAGATGAACCATTGTATCCAGGAAGGATTTTATGAACAAATATCTTGTCGCCCAGTAGCTTAAAATTGTTCTTACTGGGCGACAGTTTTCCATCACTGGGAGACATTTTGGTCGCCCAGTTGTGATGTTAAAAAATGCACTGTGTTGTACTAAGACAGGGCAGTAAGGCCTAAACCACTCCATGTTTCCTATCAACCCACTCCTTAATCCCCCCCCCAATCCCCCAACCTGCATCTTATAATGTTCTCCCCACTTTATAATTACTACGTTTTAAAGATATCTGAAGGGATCTTGAAGGTCTGGAGGAAAAAAAAGTAGTAAGGGCGACAAAGGACTTAGTTTTACCAATTAGGTTAGGTTAGGTTAGTATTTTTTTTACTTTTTTTTTTATCTCTCCCCCACTTTATAATTACGTTTTAGAGGTATCTGAAAGGATCTGTGAAGGTCTGGAGAAAATAAAACCACTAACAAGGGCGGGAAAGGACTCTAGAATTTTACCAGACTAAACTTTTGTCATACACATCTTCTACTAACCTTCAAACCTCTTGGCAAGCTGTTACTTTGGTCAAAATCATGGACAAAAATTATCTAATAAGAATAAATAAGGTGCTACTCCGCCGTCGCCGTATTGTCTTTTTTGAGCTATAGCGAGACAAAACCTTTGATGGTAAAGCAGGTATATGATATAAATGATACAATTACTACGGTACACATTCATTCTAACCTATGAATGTTTACCCATAAGTGAGATAAGATTGATTGACTGTAATGCCATAAGAGGGGAAATGTGCCAGACATCAGAGGTCATATGGCACTATGGCAAAGCATAAAAAAAGGGTGAGGGGTTGAGAGAGTGAAACGGTGAGGGAAGGGGAGAGGAATGCGAACCTACGAATGTTTACCTATTGATATACGAGCATTATATACATCCTACCTATGAACAACACACACTCCATCACCACCATCATCACAACACACATAGCAATGATAATAAAGGTAATAACAGTGGTAATAAGAGGTATAATCACCTGTATTCGGGTAAAATCGTCAGGGCTGAGGTGAGCCATGACCTTCAATGTTTACGTTTGACACTTTTACTTTCATAACATCTTAACATCGGGACTGTACTCTCTTCTCTCTCTCTTATTCCTCCTCGCTTCCTTCATCCCTTCCTCCATCTCCTATCCTCTTTATCTCTCTCTCTCTCTCTTATTCAATTTCCTCCTTCGCTTCCTTCATCCCTCCCTCCATCTCTATCCTCTTTCTCTTTTCTATGCAAATCACTTCCTTCTTTCCCTCCCGTCATTCTTCATTCTTCATTTCATTCCATCATTTTTGTTCTTTCTTTCTTTTATGCAAATGTCTCTATATCTTTCTTTATTCGGTGACCTTCCTCTCTCTCCTTGCATTTCCCCCCTTCCTAATTAATTTTTCTTTCATTCTCATCCCTTTGTTTACGGTTAAGAGGTTAAGATTTGTTTCATCAACCCTGTCATATCTCGCTTACTACCTCATGAAGGACTAATCTTTTGTCAGAGAAATTTTAATGAAAAGGGAACTTAGATAGGAATGTTCTGTTCCCCCACCACACCATTGCATATTTCTTACCTAGCCTTAAATTCTCTCAAAATGTGTGTCTTCGTGTATTCCTCGCTGACGATGCTTTCCCCCTCACAACTTGTTTGAGGAAGTCATTACCTGGTTAATCTCCAGGTTGATTTTAGTGTTCCAAACTTTTAATGCAGTTAATTGATTGATTTAATGCCAAAAAGGGGGAAATGTGCCAGAAATCACAGGTCATATGGCACTTGAATGCAGTTAAGGTTAGTTACAGCTACAGAAGGCTTGATACAATGGAAAGTAGCTGAGTAAAACACAAAACACAGCATGGTAAACAGGAAAAGTGAGTTAAATACCTTACAAACTTACCTTAACTACTGAATAACCTAATTGGCCAGGGTGATTGATTGATTGTAATGCCAAAAAGGGGTAAATGTGCCAGACATCAGAGGGCATATGGCACTATGGCAAAGCATAAAAAGGGGAGGGGTTAGAGAGAGAGTTTAACAGTGAGGGATGGTGAGAGTATGGCCAGTGAGAGAGTGAAAGATGGCCAGGGTGAGAAAGAAGTCAGTCAAGCAACATTGTCAGAAGTTTTCAACAAGTTCACCAAGTGTTATATTTGACTTTAAAAGTAAAGAAGAGAAAGGAACATTAAGGAGGTGATACATAACTTTTGGAAAATAAGAGAGAAAAAGCTACAACATAACAATTCAAGTGAAGTGAAGTGCAAAGGTGATCAAAAACAAGGGAACGAAAGTAAAGTGCTGAAGAAATTGATAGGATAAGAAGACAAAATGAGAAATGAAATAGACAAGACAGACCAGCAACAAAGAAAAGTGAAAAACATGTCAGGGGGGCCGGAGCAAAGGCTGCCCCCCGAAACCACAGCGGATCGCAGCGGAACATCAATAATGCAGAAAACTCTCTTTGAAGTTCTTTGGCAACAATCTGCCATTTGCCTTTCTTCAGGATACTCTTGCTGTCCCTCTTTCTCATGTTAACCCTTGACAGTGTTTGATCGTTAACCCCTTCACGCCCAGATCTTTCCTTGGCTATAAAAAAATGTATGTTGTCGAGCCATAAAATTAGGAAAAGTAACTGAATATACCAAATTAGTTAGTGGACAAGGATACTAAACAGGTCATATCTATACAATATTGCTTACTCACTAAAAATTGTCTAATGGTAGCTAAATTACAATGGAAATTACGTTCTGGGTCACAAGGGGTTAATGACTTTATATATGCAGTCAGACTTAAGAAGAGGAGGAATAAGAAAATAACTTTGACTTATAGTGGTTCAATGAGAAGATCATCACAATATGTTCAGGTGGACTGAAATATTTACACCTCCACAATAAAATCAATCAATTTGCTGAGTTAAAACATACATGTTACAAATTTGTTCATCTATCAGACACCAAAAACTGTGAAATGGATTTAGCGTAAGACTGTCTAAGCTTGCTATCCAGTTCGTCTTGTGTCAGCCACTGGTGCTCGGCAATGTTGGGTCCGGGAGTAATGCCCGCGTCTCTACCTCGGACTTGGCATTTGTAAAAGAAGACCTGGAAAAGAAGAGAAAAGTACTTAGAGGAGGAAGAGGATATAGTGGGGGAGTATTTGTTCGGAGAGGGGAATGTGGAAGAAGCAAAAAGAACAATCAACAGTTTTTGGATGACCAGAGAAAATAAGAAGAAAGAAAAAGAAAGAAACTAATAAGCTAGAATAAGAGAAGAAACTAAATAAAGACCCAGACAGCAAGAAACAACACGTCAGGGAGTGCCGTTGAAAAAGGCCAGACTCCCGACCCACAACTGTACTGAACTGAACTTGATTACAGCTTAAATTTGAACTGAATGGCTGTGATATTAGTAAGGATAATATAGCAGTAATTATAATATTATAGTAAGCATAACAGTAATTATAATCATTAGGTAAGATTTTTTTTTTCAGGAGGGAAGAACAAGATATTATCCTTACTAATATCACAATGGCTAAGCTTTTCATCAACATAATCTAAATATTAACCCCTTCACGCTCAGATCTTTCATTGGCTATAAGAAATTGTTTGCTGTTAGCCATAAAATTACAAAAAAAGTCACTTAATATACCAAATTAGTGAGTCGAATAGGATACAAAACAGGTCATATCTATAAAATATTGCTGATATTCACTAAAAATTGTGTAATGGCACCCAAATTACAATGGAAATTACGTTCTGGGTCTCAAGGGTTAAGAGAAACGCCTAATCTTTCCGGCAAGAGAAAAAGATCACATATGTACTTGTTAAGTGTCTCTCTATTGCAATGTAAGGACAGCAACTCAATGACAATGGGAAAAAAGACAAGTAAAGTTACAAACCTTAGCACCGATGAATCCTTCTTTTCGAATATTTTTGGGATATTTGTACTTGTAATATCCACAAGGAGCATTGCCTAAAAACTTCACCTTCAAGTCGCCGCCGCACGTCTCTTGAACCAGTCGCTCACAAGTCTGAAAACCAACATCATTATTCACCACACTACAGTCTATTTTTTTTAACAAGGTGAAAATTCCATTCTATCTCTCATGCTTAAAATGATGCCTGTGTTTACCTGATAATATGGTTAACTATGATCAAATACAACTGTAATTAAGAAGTGTAGTATTCCCTTCTCCTGGCCTCAAATATCAGTCAGTAAGCAGCAAGGGAGCAAGATTTTGGCCTCATTAAAAAAATAGACTCTAGACAAAGCATTTCTACCACACATTGCCATCGTAACTGAATTATGAGACAAAAAAACAACATTATAGTACTTTGATGTCTTAAAATCATGATCAGTTTCTATTCAATTTACAGGAACTACCACATATAGCTCTCACATAAGAACATAAGAACACAAGGAAGCTACAAGAGGCCGCGAGACCTACACGTGGTAGTTCCTGTTACTTAACACTACCTACATCCACCTTTCATCCCCATCCATGAATTTATCTAGCCTCCGTTTAAAGCTCCCTAATGACTCCAAACTAACTACCTGTCTACTGAGTCCATGCCAATCATTTACCACCCTATTTGTGAACCAGTTTTTCCCTATTTATTTTTTGTTTGTTTTTGTTCACGGTCTCCTGTAGCTTCCTTATTTTCTTATGTTCTTATGTAATATGTAATGCGGTAAATCACCACAAGCATACCTGTCTGAGTGTCTCTCCGGGCTGCCAGGGTGTGTGCGGAAAGACCCATTCCTGGTTGCTGCCCATCTTCTGCTTCACCACGAGGACCAAAGACCTCTCAAGCGCACGGTCAATGCTCTTCAAGTCATTCACGTCATGGCTCACTGGAAATATTGCCCGACTATTGTAATCATCAGTTTGAACTAGAGATTTTTGATCTTTATCTATAACATGAAGTAGATGCCCCACTCCTTTCTCTCTTTAACTGGTCTCTCTTTCTTTCTCTATCTCATCCGTTTGAACTAGAGATTGTTTTTCTTTATGTATTCACCTCATCTTTGTACACTTCACTCCCTCTCTCTCTCTCTCTCTCTCTCTTTCTTTCTCTGTCCACACACACACACACACACACATACATACAACTATGGTAAGGTAAATACACCACACACATTTTTTCCATTGAACTGTGGAAGGATAAGAAGGTCATTACTATCACATTACTACTATTACTGTTACATGCCATTACTATTTACAACTTCAAAGCCAAGCTGAATAGTAGTAGTTTGTATCTGGATAATAGTAAAAAAAAATTGAGTTCAAACGACCCTCTGGCCAGTGACCTTGAAATGACCTTCACTCAAATAAACCACATCAATATTTTGTACACATCAAGCTGCATTTGATTTTGTACCTTGTGACCTTGAAATGACCTATTGACCTTGAAATTGTTTACCTATTTTGTGACCTTGAAATGACCTTGAAATTGTTTACCTATTTTGTGACCTTGAAATGACCTTGAAATTGTTTACCTATTTTGTGACCTTGAAATGACTTTCACTCAAATAACCACGTCAATATTTTGTACTATACCTGCATCAAGGTAAGTAGATTTAAAGGCTTTGAGCTCTTCAGAACAAGCATCCTCAAACTCTACGGCCGTTTGTTTGGAAGCTTCCTCAAGATCTAGTTCATCCCCCTCCCCCGCCTTCAAGACCTCCATGTTGATTCTGTCTTGCTGCAGTCTGATTTCATGGTCACATTTAAGGGAATTCTTCTCCTCTAAACCACCAATCATCTGAAACAAACAGAAATAAAAGAATTTGATTACCTTTAACCCCTTCACGCCCAGATCTTTCCTTTGCTATATGAAATCGTCTGTTGTTAGCCATAAAACAATGAAAAAGTAACTAATTATACCAAATAAGCTAGTGGACAAGGATACTAAACAGGTCATATCTATTAATATATTGCCTATATTCATTAAAATTGTCTTATGGTACCCAAATTACAATGGAAATTACGTTCTGGGTCTCAAGGGGTTAAGAGTAAATCAACAAAGATAACAATGAATTAATTGAATAACTAACTTAACAATGAATAACTAGTGAAGGAAAGTTGCTGTAGCCTAAAGAAATCCCACATGTGATAAATGAAGTCAAACCTTAACTTTTCATCCCTAACCTCGACTCAATAACTGATCACAATACTGTTTTAAAAGCACACACATGATCACAAAGGAGCTGTATCAACATGGGCATTTTCCAATCATGTGGCTTCATCTTTAGTAATAGTGAATGGTGATAGTGACTGGTTTACCATACAGCATGGGGCCCCAACAGCTATTATGACCGTGAATATGAGCTCACTGTAAGAAATGTAGAATAAAGGATACATATAAGAATGTTGGTAAATAGGAGTCAAAGTTTACAGCTCACTAAAAATTCATTCACAAGATTTAACATTCACAATATTTAACCATATTGAGTGCAGAGAAGCAATCACAATAATGAATGCCATGATAGAATGTCAAATTACAGCCATGCATCACAAGCCTAGGTATAGAGCCGCCCACCTGTGAGTACTGCTGCTCGAAGGGGGCCATGGGGGGGCACAGCACGGGGGGCCGGGTGATGCACGCCGAGCCCACTATCTGCCATTTCGCTGTCCCGGCACTGCTCGCAGATCCTGGGGGAAATAGTAGATAGGTTAGTAAATATTTAGGCATAACTATACTGATCCATAAGAAGGCAACACCCCAACATCATCTGATCTGATCATCAAGAAATGGAAATCGCATGGCATATGTACGGTAAAACTGCAGTTAAATACAAAACTCCCTATTGACCAAAAGACTCCTGACCTAATTGGAGGGACTGTTTCCCCCTAGACCCCCCGCTAGCTCACTAACCTAACCTGGACATTGATTACGTAACCTACCCTGATCCCAGTCCCCTTTGTTATTTCTCATTTCCGAGGGCTGATGTATGGGTTATAAATACTGCAAATGGTCAGATCTACAAGTTGAGGACAGTTATAACTACATGCCTTGTATTATAGTGCAGTAAAACCAGAGAGGGAAACACATGACATGAGTTCAAAACATCCAGTCGCCACCAACTCTTACTCCAGTGTGTGGCATCGGTTACCACGACCCTGCCATGTATCCTTACTTGTCACAAACTGTTGCACTGATGCCTGGACATGACGAGCTGATCCACGTATAAGTAGGGCCATGGCACACACTCCCAGGGACGCAGTACACAGGGAGAGATGCAGACGGTGCTGAGACTCGCCTTGTTGTTGTTGTTGTTGCCTGTTGGGAAGGTCGAGATCAAGGATATTAGAAAGATATAATCCTTGTTCGAGATCAAGGATAAAGAAAAACCTAAACCTGCCACAATCATCCAGCCTCAACTGCCTCGGCTACCACTACTGAAGTAATGTCCCAACTTAAAAGCTGACAGTACAAAACCTATTTAAACTCTTTGTAATACCCTGGGTCGAGACGGTGCCCTTCACAACGACGTAGAAATTCATCATAACAAACCAGACACGCTTTTCACCGGTTGTTCTCCACGCTCTTTCCTCTTCACCCTCCACACCACCACCTTTGACCTGCCCACAGTGCCCAGTGCCCACCCTGCTGGCGGCGGCAGGCCAATGACCACGTATAGTTACTGGTCAGGAAGTTAGTTGTAAAGGAGTTATAGCTGCGTCCTCTCCTCACCTCACAACGCCTGCACCTCCAAGACGTGCCCGCCGCCTCACCTGGGATAGCCTCACAGGACCTCGCCAGAGCTCCTCTCGGGATCCTTGCCGCTCTAAATAGAAAAACATTCTACTGGCTGGAGTTTTGTGTGGTGGAGGTGTTGAGTTACCCCATTGCAAGGCCAGCCATTGAGTAACATTTGGTTATCCACCATGGCATTACCCAGGCTGCAGTTCATCACTCACACCATGAAGAACTTATCCATGTAAGTACCACAGATACATAATTCCTATTACTTCGCTGCATTAGTGTCCCCCCCCCCCCCCCCGTTAATTCAGATCACATAACCAATGTCCATGTATTGTATGAAACAGCAGTGTTACGGTGTTTTGAGACAAGTGAAAAAAGTGGTGTCCAACAATGAAATACTCTATAGTCTGCATTTTCGTATATTCCAAGTCAGGCTACTTTTGTAAATGATTATGCATTTTCACTTTTTTTCTTGTACTTTAATAGCACAAACCTCTTGCAGAGCTCCCGTGTGTGTGAGTCAAGTGCGTGCCATGTCCAGAGTCAAGCGGCGACGCTCTCTTCCTCCATTCTGGTGGCCCAAATCAACCCGCACTGTAAGTATGGAAATTAAAACGATAAATGATTTGGCACCCTGTCTGAGTGGCACGAGTCTTTGGCCTCAGGCAGCCCACAGGTGACTATACAATGGGTACACTGTAGAGGGACATAACCTTGGCCCGCGGGGGAAAGGGCTTACGTCTTTCTGTAGCTAAACATGTAGGCCTCCCTAATACCTACACTAAACTACTGCACAGACTTACAAACAAACAACCTGACAAACACCCACTCAGAACCTAACTCGTGTGTAAGTCGGGGACCCGTTGTACACACAGATACAGATCTTCCGCACTGCATCTGCATGAACCTTATTATACGAGGATTCTGATATACAAGTGTATCTCCATTGAAGGCCTATATGTACTGGTACCTATAATTGAGATCGTATTGTATTGCTCAAATTTTCAACAACTGAATTAGTAATAATGGTGTTGATTTTTGACGGGAGATTATCTAATGTTGAGGATGACTATTGCTGTGAGAAGGATGAGGCAGAAACATAATATTTTTTTTACTAGGGCTTATTTTTTAGAATGACCTTCAGTTCAGTTTGTTGGTCGGGAGTCAGGTCTTTTTCAACGGCACTCCCTGACGTGTTTCTTCTTGCTGTCTGGGTCTTTAATTTGTTTTCTTCTCTTATTCTATCTTATTAGTTTCTTTCTTTTTCTTTCTTCTTATTTTCTCTGGTCATCCAAAAACTGTTGATTGTTCTTTTTGCTTCTTCCACATTCCCATCTCCAAACAAATACTCCCCCACTATATCCTCTGCCTTCTCTATGTATGATTGTTGTAGCCTCACACTTTTCTTTCTTTCATTACTATAGCTGGACATCGTATTTCATTGATATTTCAGATGTATCCCGAGCACATCACATCACAGAATGAGGACTTTTTGCTGGATGTCGTTGAAGAGAAGTATTCCTCTCCACTAAAAGTTGACCCCTGGGAAAGAGGGACGTTTAAGGAAAGGTCGATGAGGTGCGGACTGATTGCTCGGAAAATTGGTATCTATCCCATGTGGACAAAAGATGGCTCAAGATTGCTAACTACACTTCTACAGGTAAATCAGTTGAACACCGCAACATACAGTCCAAAGTACGTCACCTTAGATGGCTGGTTCAGTACAGTTGTGGGTCGGGAGTTGGCCTTTTTTATCGGCACTCCCTGATGTGTCTCTTCTTGCTGTCTGGGTCTTTAGTTAGTTGTCTTCTCTTATTCTGTCTTTTAATTTCTTTCTCTTTCTTTCCTCTTCTTTTCTCTGGTCATCCAAAAACTCTTGGTTGTTCTTTTTGCTTCTTCCACATTCCCATCTCCAAACAAATACTCCCCCATAATATCCTCTGCCTTCTCTATGTATGATTGTTGTAGCCTCACACTTTTCTTTCTTTCATTACTGTATGCTGGACACCGTAAAATTCTATACTATGCTGGACACTGTAAAATACAACTAGATGAATGCCAATATGCTGGACACAAATCAATATTATCATGAACACAATTCCATCCTATCCTTTGTTTTCATTTAATGTGACACTGCTAGTATGTACTTCTATTTCTGATTTAAGTTGAGATTTTTTTCATACTCTTAGAAAAAAAAGGCTACTCGGAGTTATGAAGGCTGCATCTAAAGGTACAGAGAGGAGAGAAACCATGAGAGAGAAGTCTGGAAATTAAACATGCAAGGCTATGAAAAGTTTTTGATATGTTTAGACATAGACCACTGTATACCTGGACTGCGCACGAGACAATGTTTTGAATTGCGGGGCTGCATAGGGGCCTGCGGGGCGCCCAACAAAGAGATATAGTGGTCTATGGACTATCATATAGACTGGTTTATCAGTACAGTAAAAGCCTTATAACTCGGCACGATAGGGGCTCTGGCCCTTGCCGAGTTATTCAATGTGCCGAGTTATGCAATGAAAATGCAAAAGTAAATACAGTACTGTAAAAGCATATAACTACACTTACCATTGAACGGGTAGAATGTGCTGGATTTGATATCAAACTAAGCACAAATAGCACGCATGAACGCACCTGCATCCATCCTTGCCAGCACTTTCACCTTTTCCTGCAGGCTCAGGCTCTTCAATTTCATTCCCTTCCTGCTGGAGACACCCTTGCGTGATGGAGCTGACATATTGATATACAGTACTGTATGATGTAATCCCAAAACACGTAAAATAGGTGGCAAATTAAAGCAAAGGTCGGGAACCAGCGTGTAGGCTGAGCCGTGTTTTTGCCGTCCAAGCACTGTCTTGGATTACGAATCCCAATCCAATAGCACTTGCTGAAATGTGTGTACTTTGTGATATTGTTTGCAATGTTTTGCATTGATTATTATTGTGGCTCCTACCAAGCTTGTTGTGTTTTTGAAGCAGAAACCAATCCTTTTTCAATTTCGCAAAAAAACGGAATTCGTATCCAAGACGGTGCTTTGACAACATAAACACGGCTCAGCTGACAGCCTACACGCTGGTTCCCGACCTTTGCTTTACTTTGCCACCTATTTTACGTGTTTTGGGATTACATCATACAGTACTGTATTTTAAGATGTCAGCTCCATCACGCAAGGGTGTCTCCAGCAGGAAGGGCATGAAATTGAAGAGCCTGAGCCTGCAGGAAAAGATCAAAAAGACAAAAATACGACTTTATGCGACTGACGATATGCCGAGTGTAAGCGAAGAGATGCAGTTATAACATCAATATGTCGAGATACATTATTTTTTGCCGACTTTCTGTTTACATGTTCACAGAAGAGGTTGTGAGGGCATGATATGATGAGTGAAAACCATGAGATGCAGTTTAGGGGAGGCGGTAGCAGAGTGGTTAGCGTCACTGAGTGGCGTTCTCGAAGACCCGAGTTCGATCCCGAGTGAAACCCATAAATCCACTTGAAATCTTTCTGCACCGTCGAGTGGCCTAAGAACACCCACATGCCCTGTCCATTAACTCTACCTTCGACTGTGAGTGCATGGGAGGACACAGGGGGCGGCATGAGCCTCTAATCACAGGCGTCACTATAACAATCCTGCCTGCACCACCACGGGCGAGGGCCAACCATCACAGCCCTCGAGTGAGCCTCCAGGGCCTACCATCCCACCCCTGGAGCTCACTGCCTACATGCGCTATAGGCATAGGTTTAAAAAAAAAAAAAAAACAAAAAAAAAAAACTGCCATGCAGAGTTATATCAAATTCCGAGTTATAAGGGTTTTACTGTATATATGATATACTGTAATCTTCGTAAATGTTTGTTCTATAATATTATCAAATAAAAAACAGTAAAACACGCTAAAGAAATGCCATTACGAGACTATGAAGAAATATGCATGAACTTAATATTCACTTAACTCTTCGCCATTTAAAACTTTGCGAGTCAACTTTTATCATGAAGGGTATCAATAGAAGCGCAATTTTATTAGCTTTCCATTGCTATATTTCGTTATCTGATAAATGAATTAGAACCATGCATAAATTAGCGTTAACTAAATAAATAAAATCATCAATCGGGTAATTTTCCCGATTGACGAGGTTATTTATTTACTTATATATTTCGTTTTCTGATAAATGAATTAGTACCATGTATAAATTAGCATTGACTAAATAAATAACCTCATCAATCGGGAAAATTACCCGATTGATGATTTTATTTATTTAGTTAACGCTAATTTATGCATGGTTCTAATTAATTTACCAGATAACGAAATATAGCAATGGAAAGCTAATAAAATTGCGCTTCTATCGATACCCTTCATGATAAAAGTTGACTCGCAAAGTTTTAAATGGCGAAGAGTTGAAGTGAATATTAAGTTCATGCATATTTCTTCATAGTCTCGTAATGGCATTTCTTTAGCGTGTTTTACTGTTTTTTATTTGATAATATTATAGAACAAACATTTACGAAAATTACAGTATATCATATATACTGATAAACCAGTCTATATGATCCGTATATATATATATGAATCCGAGCGGCCCTCAGACTTCGGGCCCTTGTGCGACAGGCCGATATTCCGTGCGCAGTCCAGGTATACAGTGGCCTATGGTTTAGAGCATCTGCAAATATCTGGTACTTTTTTTTTTTTTTTTTTTTTTTTTTTTTTTTTTTTTGCCAGTATGCCTTCTTCTTCTTCTTCTTTCAGGTGGGGAGCTAAACCGCGGTTTTCACCCGGTTCAAAGCCTAATTTCCGGCTGGCTCCCTCAGGGCTTGTATGAGGCCCTAACTCTCTGCTCTTTTTTCCCAAGCCTTTTCTAAAAATACTTTAACCCCTTCGATGATTCTTCTATTTGTATCCTGTACCCTACTCAAACCTAAAAGAAATTCCATTATCCCATCTATGTTCCCCTCTGCCACTCTATCCCACTGATCCCCGCCTACCTCCCGTGCCACTATTGCTATAAGCCGCTCTCTTTCCTCATCATACCTTGGACACATTAATACCAGGTGATCTACAGTTTCATCTAGTCTACCCATACACATTTGACATATCTTGCTTCCTTCGTTTGCCCATCTATATGTTCTACTATTGACCTCCAGAGATTTAGTCCTTGCTTTAAATATTAAACTACTCCCCAAGCTACCATCATAAAAGACCTCACACTTTGGTGTGGTATTCCCCTTGTACCAAGTCAGAGAACTCTTACCCTCCATCCTCTGTCTCCACATCTCCCTGCCCTGCCTCTGAACTTGGTCTTTCACCTTTCGCTTTAGCTCCCCCTCACTAGACTGGTGTATCCTATCTGCGAAACCCTGTAACCCACATTTCCTCTCCCACCGTCTGCTTGATCTATCCCATTTACTACTCTGTCCTATCCACTCATAAACTTTTCGAGCCCACCTGTTTTCATCCATTTTTCTAAGCCTGATTTTGTAATTAAGCACTGACTTTCCTATTCTCTCCGCAAAGGTACTCCACCCTGCCTCTCCCCTGATCGCCTCCACTGCTACATACCTGTTTGCCTCTAGTGCAAGTCTACCTACCCTGTTCTGTACTACCTCTAACTTGTCCAGCTCTCCTACCGTCCACCTCATACACTCTGCCCCATACATGAGGCTCGGTACTGCCATGCCTTTCCACAACCCTCTTACTACCTCATACCTGTTTGCCCTACATCTTGCTACACTACCAAGCCTTCCCACCCACTGATTTGCTTTTCCTATTTTATCCTGTTTCGTCCTATCTGCTCCCTTCCCATCTACCGTGATACCTAGGTATTTATATGACTCGGTGCGCCCTATCCTCAGGTCTCCCATTTCCCAACTCATACCCTCATCTGCTGCCTCTCCATTTATAACCAGGACCTGACTTTTCTCACTGTTAAATTTCATCCCAAAATCCCTCCCATACTGTGCGACTATATGTAGCATCTCCTGAAGTTCTCCACTGTCCTCACTCATGACAACTATGTCGTCAGCATATAGTAAACTGCTCAACTTTTCCTCCCCAACCCTTATCCCATAGCCCGAATTTCTCAACCTAATTGCTAATTCCTCTGTATATAAGCCAAAAAGTAACGGTGATAACACGCAGCCCTGCCTAACCCCTCTTCGACTACCTACCCACTCTGTCTCTATGTCCCCAAGCCTGTACACTGCCCGTGTGTCCTCATACATACTATCTATTATGCTGACTATTCTGTCACTAATCCCAATTCTAGACAGTAGTCTACAAAGCAAACCCCTATTGACCCTATCATAAGCCTTTTCAATGTCAAGGAATGCAAGGTATGTCTTCCCACCCATCCTATTCATTTTTTCTATCACTGAACTAACTACGAACATGTTGTCCTCACCTCTCCTATCCCTGCGAAAGCCATTCTGTTCCTCCCCCATTACTCTATTTCTCTCACAACATTCACTAATCCTACCATTTAGTAACCCACTGAATATCTTTCCCACCGTATCCATTACTGCTATTGGTCGATAATTTTTCAAGAGCTTTCTACTTTTGTGACCTCCCTTGTGTAATAGAGTAACCCTACCCTCATTCCATTTCCTTGGGACTCTCTTATCCTGCCAAATCTGCCTAAAAAGCCTATACAACCCATCCACCATACCCTCACCCCCTTCTTTATACAATTCGTTTGGTATACCATCCCTGCCTGCTGCTTTCCTATTTTTCAGCTTTTTTAAGTAACTTCCTTACTGAAATGTTCATCCATTCCCTCATCTATCTTCCTTTTACTTCCTATATTTACTTCACCTAATTCTACCTGCTCAGTCATGCCCCCACCTCCTCCCAAAACTTCTTGATCTCCCTCTTAATACTCTCAGGTCCTTTCACCACTTCGTCTCCCACTAAAATTTCATCTACGCACGGTTGCTCCCTGTCTTCCTCTCCTCTAAGAAAAGTATACCAATCCCGACCCCCTTCCTCACCCTTCTCCCTTAGTTCCTCTACAATTTCCCTCTCCATGTTTGCCCTAGCCTTCCTAATAAGCGCTTTTACTTCTCTCTGTTTTTTCTTATACCTATCCCATGCCTCCTCATATTCTAACCTTCCTCTATCTCCATCTACTTCCTTTTCGAGTCTCTTTCGTGCCCTGTTCTGCTCCTTTCTTTCCTTCCTCGCCCTCTTAATCTCACTATTCCACCACCTATTGCACTTTTTTCCCCGGCTCCTTTGCTTCACTTTACCTATCCTCTTCCTAGCTATTCCATCTATTGTCTCCCACAGACTCTGGTTCATTTCATCCACCCCCCTTTCCTCCTTCCAAACTACCTGTTTCAAGTCCCTCCTAAAATGTTCCCAATTTGCCTGTCTAATGTCCCATCTTTGTTCTGCATTTTTCTCCTTTTCATTCTCCCTTTGTTTTTTACTTGTATAATTTAAGACTATCATGTTGTGGTCACTATTTATATCTACCAGACCCTCCTCATCTATCCACATATCCTTCACCATCTTCCTGGCATTTTCATTTACTAGCACATAATCTATAGCTGATTCCCTCCCTCTCTCTGCCCATGTTACTCTACCCTCTGCCATTGTCGTATTTAGGATTTCTAACTCGTTGGCCTCAACAAAATTTAAGAGTAGTATCCCATTCCCATTTACCTCCTCCCCTAGTATACCTATGTGTCCATTCATGTCCCCCATAACTATTATCTGTTCCTGTCTGTGTTCTGCTAATAATCTACTAATCTTGTTATATTTCCTTTCATTTTCTATACTAGCCCCTCTCCCTTCAACTGTCATATAGCAGACTACTAAGATGATCGTCCCCTTTTTCTCCTCTTCTTTGTACTCTAATCTAGCAGCAAAAATATCTTCGCTTGCCTCACAGGTTCCTACATCTAGCTCCTCAACATCTATACCTGCATCCTGCCTGACAATAACACCCACCCCGCCCCCTTTTCTAGGATTCTTGCTTCTACCCTTATTTTTAAGGTGATACCCCTCTGTTCTTACATTTATCCTCTCCCTAAGGTGGGATTCCGTGACGCCTACTACATCAAAACCCCATTCACTTAATTCCCCGGAAATGTCCTCTAATTTGCCTACCCCCCAACCCCTGACATTAATGCATCCAAATCGCATAGAGTTTCTACACCCTTCCCTTGGTTCCATTTTTCTAACACTGGGTCTTCCCTTATATCTTGAAGCCCTATGCCTCCCATTTTTCCCCCGTAGACCTAGTTTCCCTGGCTAGCTAACCTAACAGCCTTCTCTAACTGGCCTCCGGGTGATATTAAAATTATTATTATTATTATTATTATTATTATTATTATTATTATTATTATAGAGGTATATAGCTATATCATTTATTTGCTTTAGTACATAAGTTCATTCCCTCGTCCATATATTATGTTGTTGTTTTTTCTTGTATGCCTTCGGGTGAGAATAAAATTATTATTATTATTATTATTCATGTGTTATTTCCTTCCAGGTGTCTGATAACCACGTGATCAAATATATTCCACCTGAGGAACATATTGTTCATGGATTAAAGAAGCGGTACAGGGAATTAGGAGCCGTGGTGGTGGGCGCGGATCCCATCGACCCTCGCATGGTAAGTTTTTGCTTGTAGTTTAACCCCTTGAGGCCCAGAACGTAATTTCCATAGTAATATGGCTACCATTAGACGATTTTGATGAGTATGAACAATATTTTATCGATTTGACCTGTTTAGTATCCTTGTCCACGAGCTACTTTGGTATATTCAGTTACACACAACCCTCGTTTTCCTGGACTAATAGGGGGGAGCACTGGTCCGAGAACTGCAAACGTCTGGGAATCGCAACAGTCTGAGGCCATTACGCACCCTCGAACGTTTATCCTACTCTAGTATTTACTGTCCGGCAACCGCCAATATCAACTACCCCGCCGCGTACTTACGTCACTTTGTTGTTGTTTTTAGGGCTGCGAGGATCCCTTGGGGAACACTATGAGCCCTGGTGATGTCTTATGATGCTATCTATCACAGGCGCTGTAGTTGACTTGTCTTCCTCAGGAAGGCACAGGTGAGGCGGATGACAGCGTGTTGCCGGGAGGGGTGGACGCCAGCCCCCGCCAGCAGGGTGGGCAGGTCACAGGTGGCGACATTCAGGGTGAGGAGTTGAGAATGTGGCACTACACGGTGGGAGTGGAAGCGCGGACACTGCAGCAGAAAGTGTTCAATAGTCTCAGAGACATTCCTGCACCAGGGGCAGTGGGGGTCAGGGGACTGACGGAGGCGGTCAGGCGGTGCAGGTGAACCATGAGTGTCGTGTGCCCAAATATAAACAATACGACCGCGGAGCATGCTGCCACCTGGCGGGAGGCACGGACACTGACCAAGGGGTGACAGGAGACGCTCGGACGCCTGTACCAGGCATTTGTCCGGGACTCTGTCATATCCCTGGACCTCGGATTTTGACCGGCAAATCCGATATCCGGGAAAACGAGGGTTGTGTGTACTTTTCGTAATTTTATGGGTAACAACGGACTATTTTATATATCAAAGGAAAGATCTAGGCGTGAAGGGGTTAAGAAATATTCGCTGTGATACCCTGCAGGATTAACCACATGTCACACAGTAAATAAAACCTATGAGATACCTTGTAGGTTATCTAGGCTGGATCAATATCTATAAAAATAACATGTCAAAGTAAATAGGGAAAAACTGGTTTACAAATAGGGTGGTAAATGATTGGAATCATGGAGGTAGTATGGGTGGAGGCGTTTCAACCGACTTCACCGACTTCAACCCGCCGCGCGGGTTGAAGTCGGTGAACTGTCAGTCAGCCATCTTGCTGTGGGCTAAGGCAGCCCATATAACTCTACTGCCTTCCTTCTCTCCTTCCCTCCCTCCCTTCCTTCCCTCCCATATCCCTCCTTCCCTCCTTCTCTCCTTCCCTCCTTCCCTCCCTCCCTCCCTCCCTCCCTCCCTCCCTTCCTTCCCTCCCTTCCTTCCCTCCTTCTCCCTCCCTCCTTCTCTCCCTCCCTCCCTCCCTTACTTAACTTAACTCCCTTAGATAAACTTAACGAGTGGGCAGTCAGATGGCAGATGGAATTTAATATTGATAAATGCAGCGTTATGAATGTTGGTAGAAAAAACCCTGGTAATAGATACACCATAAGCAATGTATCGCTGAAAAGATCAGAAGGTGAAAAAGATCTTGGAGTGAGGGTGAGCCCAGACCTCCGACCTAGGAAACAATGTATTGAGGCCAGAAATAGAGCTAATAGAGTATTAGGATTCATTACCAGAAGTGTTAAAAGTAGAAGTGCGGAAGTTATTCTAAAGCTTTATCTGGCTCTAGTCAGGCCTCACCTAGACTATGCGGTTCAGTTTTGGTCTCCATATTACAGGATGGATATAGCCTTGTTAGAAACAGTGCAGAGAAGGATGACCAAAATG
The DNA here is from genome assembly GCA_016584305.1 of Chionoecetes opilio. Lineage (NCBI taxonomy): Eukaryota > Metazoa > Arthropoda > Malacostraca > Decapoda > Majidae > Chionoecetes > Chionoecetes opilio. The sequence continues at coordinate 152,941 of JACEEZ010010991.1, forward strand.
ATACAAGGGATGCGTAACTTTAGTTATGAGAGGAGATTGAAGTTATTAAAATTACACTCACTCGAGAGACGCAGAGTAAGGAGCAATCTAATAGAAGTTTTTAAGTGGATAAAGGGATTTAATAAAGGAGAGGTAGGAAAAGTTCTTACGGCTTTTAACCAGGGTAGAACAAGAAGTAACGGATTCAAGCTGGAAAAGCGTAGATTTAGAAAGGAAATAGGGAAAAACTGGTTCACAAATAGGGTGGTGAATGAATGGAATGGTCTCAGTAGGCAGGTAGTTAGTGTGGAGTCATTAGGGAGCTTTAAAGAGGAGCTGGATAGGTTCATGGATGGGGATGAAAGGTGGATGTAGGTAGTGTTAGGTGACAGAAACTACCACGTGTAGGTCTCGCAGCCTCTTGTAGCTTCCTTATTTTCTTATGTTCTTATGTTCTTCTACTTCCCTCCTTCCCGATTTTTGTCCACGTGAACACTTTAATAATTAATGGGAGGGACATGCTGACGTCACCTAGAATAGAGGGACAGTGATGAAGTGCACTTTTAAGGGTTGAGTTTTTATGTGGAGAGAAATAGACAAGCAGCGCTTCGCTACGCCAACAGTACTATACGTTCACTTCCACGGCAGGAGTGTCGCTCCTTGTGTGTTCTGCTATGGTGAATAGCTGTGTTGCATTTGGGTGCAATGAAAGAGCGAACAAAACATCTGACCCATCCATTACATTTCACCAGTAAGTTATTCATTTGTTGTTTTATAAAATTATGTTTCAAACAAACGTGCATGTATTTGATAGACAAAGACAGTGACCTTGTTAGAAAAGTGTGATAACTACTGTACCGCTGGGTTGGCAATTGTGTTACTGATAGTAATAATAGTGGCGGTAGCTTTAGTAATAGTATATAAGTGTTAGCGATTGTGTTCGTAGGGTTTATATTAATAATTGCGGGATGCTGAGAACCAAAATGTACACTTCCCTCCTTCCCTTTTCCTTTCCCCTACTGATTGATCTAAGTGCTAGGAACATCTTTACAGGCTACCAAAGGACTCGTGCAGAAGACAGAAATGGTTTAGAAGTATAATTTCACACACCGTGATATCATTAAGTGCAAACAGTGTAAAAAGTGAAAAGAAAGAGTGGGTATCACAGTCAGCCAGTGCGTGACATTGCCCACAACAGTGCGGCGGACGGGGGAGAAAAGTGGCTTCACCAGACAACACAGGCCGCGTGGCTCAAGGCGCCTCCATTCATACTTCCTCCAAGATTGGAATGGACTCAGTCGTCAGGTAGTTAGTGCGGAGTCAATAGGGAGCTTTAAAAGGAGACTGGACAATTTCTTGGATGGGGATGAAAGGTGGATGTAGGTAGTGTTAAGTAATAGGAACTACCACATGTAGCTCTCGCGGCCTCTTGTAGCTTCCTTATTTTCTTATGTCTTAAGTCTTTAACTGTTGCAGATCACAAAAGAATATTACAATATATTCTCTGAGACTGGTGTCATGCCGAAAAAGAAGATGAGCAAGTTTCTGGTCACTCCGAACGCCAAGCTGGCCCGGGGGACGCCTCTGTACGCCTCACACTTCCGGCCCGGCGATTACGTTGACATTGCCGGCACTACGTAAGTGTTTCTGCCGTTTTACATAATGACGAAACTGTACACATGTAAAGTAAGAGTTGAGTGTCCAAAGAAATGTGAAGTTAGGCTAATGTTACCCTTTTTAGTAAGGTTATTTTACAGGTAACGGGATCACACCATTAAAGATACAGGTTACTGACCTGTAGAGGTGATTGCCTGTGATGCCCTCTTGATAGGCAGGTAACTTGCTTTGCTGCCCAGAAGTGGTCGATGAGAATCAATGAAGTGGTATAAGGTGGTATTGGGCTAATTGTGGTCGAGCGGTTTTTAAGTAATTTATAAGTATTTTAAAGTGCCAAAGGATTCGAGTAAGACAATATACTATTCAAAATATATAATAATATATATATGTACACTTGTGAAGTTTTTACAATAATAATGTCACGCGGTTCTTTACTAATGGCCATTGAAACTAATGTCTAATAGACAGGGCCAGAACAATTAATGTCGTGACAAGGTACTCTCTCACCCTCAGGTGTGTGGAGTACACACAGACCCTCAGAAGGAGTCTTGTTTCGGAGCGCTAGGTACCGCGTCTCTTCTTGTTCTCCCCGTCTCCTGTGTGCAGGCAGCATAATAAGGGAGTTTGGCCGGAACCTCACAGCTTTCGGCGTCCATCGTTCCCAGGCCAGCGGAGCGCGGTCACCATCACGTGTTGCTTCCAAACACCAGACTGGCTATCCACGTCATCATCATATGGGATGGCGTGGCTACGTGGTCAGCATAATGTCATCAAAAGGTGGCGGTGCCTCAGACCGACGTACGCCGGTAGAGGACACTCAGACATCCTGCTTTAGTATAGATGCTAAGATTATACACATACATATAATATCTAACCACGGTAACCAGTGCCCTAATACTAATGGGAGAAGATTAGAATAGGTTCAGGAATTCCTCATCAGAACAGGCATGAGAGCTGAAACTGTATACTATTGCATTTTTTTCCCCCTGGTGTTTTGCAAACCCCTTATTGTTTCAAAATATTCCTGGTGAAAATTACAGAATTGATCGAGGTTTCCAAGGCGTGATGAAGCGGTGGGGGTTCAAGGGCATGCCGGCCTCCCACGGCGTGACCAAGAGCCATCGCCGCGGAGGCACCATCGGGAGTGGCGGTGACAAGGCCAGAGTGCTGCCCGGCCAGAAGATGCCGGGCCATATGGGCAGGGAAAGGAGGAACCTGAGGGGCCTTAAGGTAAGAATTGATTGATTTAATGCCATAAAAAGGGGAATGTGCCAGACATCAGAGGTCATATGGCACTATGGCAAAGCAGTTTAAGGTTAGAAGCTGCCACAGGTTATGAGTACAGTAAACCCTCACTTAAACTAACCAATCTGGGGGGAAGGGGGTGACGTTATATCCGATTGTCCGTTATATCCGAGGGTTCCAAACTTTTTTGCATATAACAAACTTTGTTCATTATATGAGGTGAAAATTTGCTATTTCCGACCATTTCCGTGTATGATGAACATTGTAGATAGACAGACATGCATTGCTAAACATTATTAATAGATAATGTAGATGTCATTTACACTGCTACATAAAAGCTTGAAAGTAAACACTCCCAAAGTATATATTAATCAAGATATGCAAGATATATTAACCCCTTGAGACCCAGAACATAATTTCCATGGTAATTTGGGTACCATTAGACGATTTTTGTGAATATAAGCCAAACTTTATAGATATGACCTGTTTAGTATCCTTGCCGACTAACTAACTTGGTATATTCAGTTACTTTTCATTATTTTATGGCTCGACAACAAACAATTTTTTATAGGAAAGGAAAGATCTGGACGTGAAGAGGTTAAGGGTAAGTTCAAGTAATTTTTTTCTCGGAAACTATCACGCCTCCAACATTTCCAGGTGTGGCGAGTGAACACCCAACACAACGTCCTGTGGGTCAACGGACCGGCTGTCCCGGGAGGCGTGGGATCCTACGTCTACATCTACGACTCCCTGCTTCCTCACCGCAAACACACAGAGGAGAACCATCCACCATTCCCTACATTTTTCCAGGATGAAGAGGACATCGAGGAGGAGCTATATGACGAGCAGTTGCATGCATTTCATCTGCCTTCAATACAGTTTGCTGAGAAATGAGTATGTATCAGAAGTGAGTTAAGTGTAAATTAATGCTAGTCTTATGAGTGATTGTATATGTAGTAAAGTCAGTCTTCTCTCATAAAGAAATTCATTGATCACTATAAATTCATCCGTACTGGTTTAACATAAGAACAGAAGAAAATAAGGAAGCTACAAGAGGCCGCGAGACCTACACGTGGTAGTTCCTGTTACTTAACACTACCTACATCCACCTTTCATCCCCATCCATGAAATTGTCTAGCCTCCTTTTAAAAAACTCTCTATTGACTCTGGACTAACTACCTGAGTCAATAGGGAGTTTTAAAAGGAGGTTATTCTAAATTTAGTGTAAATTCATGTTAGTCTTATGAATGATTGCATATGTAGTAAAGTCAGCCTTCATTCACTGGTTCATTGTTATTTATTCATCAGTATAGTTCATCATACAAAATGAGTTTATAAATTTGACTTTCTACAAAACAGTTATCGCCAAGAGCCACAAAAACAAGGAGAGGAACTTTTTAAATGCTGTACATAAATAGCTTAAGTTTGATCCTGTTTAGTTCCCATTGTATATTTATATTTCTCTCTTGAAACAGTAAAGTGGAAACCAATCACTTCTAGAATTTACTAGTGAAAGGTTTGAAGAAATGAACATTGGTTAACCATTGCATTACAGATTTGAACAGACTAGGTATAAGAATGAGTTATAAGATCTTTTGCATCAACACTATACTATAATTTTGCTCACAGGAAGACTCCTATCGTGCATGCTGATGGAATAACCACGTAGGCGACACTTTGAAGTCAATTATTATTTTAGTTTAATGAAAGTACACACGTTTACTTATAATTTTTTTTATTAGTCATAGGAATTTTTTACATCAATGGTAGGTGTGTTGACATAATAATAATATCACTACATGGACAGTACCTGACGGAAGTTATGGCCGGTGGCGACGACCCGGACAAAACTTATAAGCTGTAGTGTCTGGTAACTCTCTTGGGGCTCCAGAGGTGTCGTACCATCTCATCATCTTTCTGTTTAACGTCAGATTTTCCCGTAATGTCTGATGAGGTTAGAGGTCATGATACGCTTCCAATTATATTGTCGGCGTTCATCATTTAAATTTGCGGAATGAGTTTTAGGTCTCCAGTCTAGCACATTCACCTTTTTTGGCATTAAATCAATCCATTTACACCTCCAGGGGTGTCGCACCATGGGCCAGATCTTACTATAGACTTAACCCAAAAAAAGCCATTCTTTTATCGTCACTGGTTTTGTAGAGAGCTGTAGAGACTGGTTTTGTGTTACTGTATATATCAGCAATCAGCAGGGCTTTGTGTTACCTCTTTGTTGTGCCCTTCGCCAGTCCTTTGTGATGTTAAAAAAGAAAAGAAAAAAAAGAAGCAATGAACACGTTTCAAGTCAAGAATGCCGGTCTTCAGAAATGCATTACAGAAATATTGTACAGGAATTCATTAACATTTACTATTTAACATATCAACAATTAGGTGTTTCGTTATTGTACAGGAGGAATTCATCAAGTGGCCAATTTACATAGACTCCGACATTCACGTCTAAAACACTCACTCACCATCTTGTTGTGTAACTATTTGGTGACTTGGTGCATAGCGTGGGCAAGATACTCAACATTGGTGGTGGCAATGCCGGCCACGGAGATGCGTCCGTCTTTGGTGAGGTAAATAGAGAACTCTTTCGTGAGCTTCTCAACCTGAAAAAAATTAGATTTTTCTTAAGTATTTAAATCACACAAACAATGTCTTTCGAAGTGTTTGGAATTCTGAAAATTAATGAAAGCAAAATGTTGATCATACACAAATTATCCTTAACACTATTGTTCTTTGCGAATGGGTCTGTGCAATTAAGGTTACAGATACCTAACGTCAACAACACTATAGTCGCCACTGTATTAATGTCGCCAGGCACCATATATTACAAATTTTAGCATCACTACTGATTTGTATGTGTCACTAAAGAGGCATGTACAGTAGTTAATATTATGTACATGTCTTTAGTGGCACATACAGGTTTGCAGTGATGCTAAAATTCATAATATTCGCCTGTAATATTCGCCTGGTGACTAGTGTTGGTGTATAGTGTAGTGCAGTGGTGACTATAGTGTTATTAACGGTAGCTGAAATATCTTTATTTTTACTCGGAGAACCACCCCACATATGATAATTGTTGGTAAGTAATGATTATATAACAGACTACTTACTATCTGTGGGTCCCTTTTCTTACCTGCGGTGGCGTCATTCCCGTGAAGCAGAACATTCCAATCTGCTCTGTGATGTGAGACCAGTTCCTGACGGATCCCTCCTTGGCGAGATTGGCCTGCAGTTTATCCCTCATGGAAATAATGCGATCAGCCATGCCTTTAACATCTGCTTCCCATATAGTACTGCAATACAGATTAAATTTGTCAGTACATTACATAAAGCAACCTTCACAGACATCCTACAGAGGTTTAACCCTTTCACGTCCAGATCTTTCCTTTGTAATATAAAATTGTCTGTTGTTAGCCATAAAATAACAAAAATTTACTTAATATAACAAATTAGCTAGTCAAAAAGGATACTAAACAGGTTATATCTATAAAATATTGCTTATATTCATTAAATCGTCTAATGGTACCCAAATTACATTGAAAATTATGTTCTGGGCCTCAAGGATTGTACCTACTTTTTTAACGAGGTGAAAAATCCTGACCCCTTGCTGCTTACTGACTGATATTTGATACCAGGAGAAGGCATTACTACGGCTCTTTTGAATTTCAGTTGTATTTTATCATAGTTAACCCTATTATCAGGTAAACATAGGCATCATTTTAAGCATGAGTCCTTATGATAATGTAATTTTCGCCCCGTTGAAAAAAACACTGTAGTTTATCACAGCCTTACCGCAGTTCAGGGTTGGTGAGGATGGTGGCCACGATGCGAGAGCCGTGAAGAGGAGGGTTGGAGTACAAAGGTCGGATCAGAATCTTGACCTGAGACATCACACGCGCGGCCTCATCCTTGTCGTGGCAGATGATGGAAAAGGCTCCGGCCCTCTCACCTGCATTGAAGGATCACAAGATTAATATAATAGGCACACTATTTTAAGGCTTTTAAATCATAGTAACATCAAAGAATATGCTCGATCCTCAACCCTTATCAGCGCATTAATACATTTTCTTACAACCTGCCTCCAATATCTACCATTTAGGTGCTACACAAAAAAAGGAAAGTTGAAGGACATGAATATAAGTATTAAGAGTATAAAATGATACGGCTTAAGGATAGGAATGAAAAAGAGAGGGCTGAGTATAGAGTTATTGCTTGAATAGAAAGAAAAAATGAACAGATGAGTAAGGAAGAGAAGAAAAATGTTACCATATCCATAAAAATAATAATAATAATAATAATAATAATAATAATAATAATAATAATAACAATAATAATAATAATAATAATAATAATAATACTCACCATACAGTCCCATGTTTTTGGAGAAAGACTGTGACAGGCAGATTTTGTGACCGTCATCCAAGAACTTCCTCACGGCATAGGCGTCTTTGGCGATGTCTCCAGATGCAAAGCCCTGCAAAGTAGTGACTCATCTTACCACCAAAACAGACATATAAAGTAATGATAGTAATTGATTGATAATACATAGTAAAGATAGTCATTGCAAAGCATTGACCCATTTTACCACCAACTATGGAAAAAAAGTAATGATATAGTAATTAATAAGTCAAAGGAAACGTAATAAAAAAAAAGCAAACATAAAACCATAAACCCAAAATAAAACTAATAAAAAGACTAAACTATAAATACCTAAAAAAATAAATGAAAAGTTACAGACGGAGAGAATGTTAAAATTTCAAGTCTATAAAGGGTGAGGTGTATGATCCATATATGAACACTTTTCTGTTGTGGCTACTGCCTTGCTAAGATTCAAAGGGGGAAAAACAGTAAGAATAATACAATAACACAATATAAATACATATAAATAATACAATAAGAAAAATAAGGCATAATTAATAAAACAGCATGAATGTTACCTGATAAGCCATGTCAAAGAAGGGCAGCAGCTTCCTGGCCTTGATGACCTTGCTCATCTCGTCCCAGTGCTCGGCCTTGGGGTCCACGCCGGTGGGGTTGTGGGCACAGGCGTGGAGCATGATCAAGCTGCCCTCGGGGATTTTCTGCGGACATCACACCAATGTTTAGGCTGATATCAGGGCCGTTTCTTACTATATGCGAACTATAGGGCCCCTGAAGACACCGATGGGCCGCCGCCTCTCTCTCTCTCTCGTTGGTGGTGTTAGGGTGCAAAACTTAATGAGAGATTGAGGGCTAAGTGAAAATAAAGGAAAAATGACTTTGAGCTAAGGATTTTGTTTAGTGGACCACCTTCATCTATAGATAGGTATGTCTTCACCAGCAAATCAAAGCTGTTGCTGTGGTGGAATGACATTATTTCAACATTCACGTCTTGGAAATAATGTTACTGACCGATATATCTTCCTTGGCTCAAATAATGTTACTCACCGATATGTCTTCCATGGCTCCTGAAAAGTCAAAGCCGGATGTCTTGGGGTCGTAGTATCTGTAGTGCTGGATGTCCATGTTGACATGCTTGAAGATGGGCACATGGTTACCCCAGGTGGGTGCCGGCAACCACACATTCTGCAACACAGAATAATCTGATGTACTTAATATTATTTAAATCACCAAACATGTCTTAAAGTAATCCTTCACGATATATTTCATTAACCCCTTGAGACCCAGAACGTAATTTCCGTTGTAATTTGGGTACCATTGGACGATTTTTAGTTAATATTAGCAATATTTTAGATATGATAGATATTTAGTATCCTGGTCGACTAACTAATTTGGTATATTCATTTTTTTTTCGTAATTGTATGGGTGACTACATACAATTTTTTATAGCAAAGGAAAATCCTGGGTGTGAAAGGGTTAAGTCAAATATTGGGGCATTTACAAATACTGTTTTGCCCACCGATGCAAGTATCTTAGCATAAAAACATCTCCATTTTGGGAAATTTTAGTTCTTGTTTATCCAGCTTAAATATAACCTACCTGTATAACATTTATCTTACCTTTGGACCCGGGAAGAACTTTGACAGGAAAGTAGATCCAATCCTGAGAGCACCGGTTCCGGAAATGCCCTGAACTGTCACATTCTGGAAAAAAAAAAAATGTATATATAGATTTGAACTTTGCAAGCACACCCATGCATGACCCTCTAAATCCCCTATCATGACTGTTGCATGAAGTGAACACAGCATTGGGAGTCGTGGATTAACTGGGGAGGCTTAAGTCACAGGTAAATCCATAGAAAAAAAAAAAAAAAAAAAATTATAAAAAAAAAACTTGGTGTAGTAAGAAATGAGTGAGGGAAGAAACAGTGTTAATGGGAAGCAGAGGAAGAGGAGAGGAAGGAAGATAAGAGGAAGAGGAGAGGATAGCAGAGGAACCCAGCTTGCACAGACAGGAATTATATTAGATACCATAGAGATACCATTTTTTTTAGATTTTTAGATTTTTTTTAGATAGAGCAGATCTTTTTTTGTCACAGAAATTAATATCCATCCTGAAAGAAATTAATGAGTACACGGAAGAGAACTTGAATAATCAGGAAAATTCAATACAACCCAACCAAGCAAACATAACCCACCCTGCCCTCAGCCAGCGCCGGGTTGTCGTCACCGATGGCCAGCTTGATGGACTCCTTGCAGAACTCGGCATTGCCAGATATGGGCAAGTATTCTTTGTCCAACTTCTGGTCTATAAGGAGTACTTCAGCCTGAAAAATATGGAAAAGACAATTTATACATAGCATACCCCACAAAAGACTGAAAAAAAAAAAAAAAAAAAGTAATAAAAAATCCGCTTAATTGCCTGTAAAGCTGGCCACACACACACCGGCGCGGCCTGTCCGGCCGACGAAAAGGGGCGTGGCTAGAGGCGGCCGGTGTGTGTGTGGGGGTGTTTTTCATCCGGCGGGGCCTGTCGCAGCGGCCGGATGAAAATCAGTCGGCGCTTGAAAATTCCGTCCGGCGCGGCCTGCCGCCTGCGTGCGTGTGTGTGGGTGCCTTCCGGCGCGGCCCACCCCTCACTCGGCCAGATAATGACTAATTGTAGCAGTTATAATTGTATTATGATAATATAGGTATTATATATGACGTATTATATATAGTATGACGTATTATATATAGGTATTATATATGGCTGCACATGCAGCCATCACCAACAAGTCATTTTCGGACAGCGGATTCCTGTTGTCACCACGGTGGTCCGACGTGTACTGTATATTTTCATGAGGCGGCCGGTGTGTGTGTGGGTCTCGTCCGGCGAACGATGCCTCGCCACTTTTTGTCGGCCGGACAGGCCGCGCCGGTGTGTGTGTGGCCGGCTTTATAGGCCTATAGACGGAGAGGCCAGAGGTCCCATGTACTAATATATTTACATTTTTTTCGTTTTCTCGTGCGGACAACATGGGTGACTTCATTTTTTCGTAAATAGTTTTTTTTCGTTTACTCCACATAAGAGCCCCTCTCAGTAATGAAGTTACTTTCATAGTATCATGAATTACTCGCATACATATCCCATACACTTCAATCTCCATGTTAATCACAATCTTCGTATATATGAATGAATATCTGTAGTACATATTTATGTCTTATACATGATTATTAAGAACGTGATAAATATGAGGTACATCAGTATTGTTGTTCAAGTGAAGTATGATTACAAGAAAGTTACGGCTCCAAGTGCTATAGCATATGTATATAGTAATCTCCGAAAACGGTATCAGGAAGATATGCTGCCAGACGTACGATCGCACGGGAGGCTGACAAGGGAGGGAGGGGGTGCTTGGGATAAAGAACACGTGTGGTAGTCTGAAGAAAGTGTCGTACCTCAGGCATCAACACACTGTGGTAAACATTAAAGTAATCGTCCAGACCATTTCATCATTCCTGATTTAATGCAATCAAATCATAGCCATTAACGAGTATATCAACAATACGTTGTCACTTTTTGTATCCAGTCAGCCGTTTTTAAATAATCCGCAATCAAAATCTGCAAATTCCCCGCGTTTTCAAAACGCTCTCAAGGTTTGCAGACGCTCATGCTCAGGCTCGGTGACGTAGCATCAGGGAGGCTCATCTTCCCGCGCTGATCACAGAGGCACGTAAACACAGATAAATATAGTACTTGAAGATATTTAGGTGTTTCTGATAGATTTGTTTTGCTATGTGCCACATGCATGCATCCTTTATGGGTGCAGCAAGACAGCTGTGCCTTTCGAGAAAAGTTTGCACACGGAAAGGAGTGGCGTGTGTAGGGTGATACACGCCTATAGTGTGTTGGGGCGAGCAGTTGTGTTGAGAAACGGTGTGTAGTGAGGGTACACATCGGGTGAAAGACTGGGTGAGAGTGTGCAGCGCGACTAGTCGCCTACCCAGTGTGTGGGGTTGGGACGACGAGTGTGAGGTGAGCCTGTGTACACGGGTGTGCTGGACAAGGGCGGCGCCCCCTCCGTAAGACAGTGACTCAGTCCAACACCATACCAGACCAGGTGGCCCTGTTAGACAAGGACGCCAGGACTGGCAGCAGCGGTGGACCACCACGACTGTGAGGCTTTGCCTCTTAACAAGACCAAGTAAACCAAGTAAACCAGTTGTGGAGTGGGCGTGCCCTGTGGTGAGAGACCCTGTGGTGGTGTGGCTGTCACACTTTCTGCCTTCCCGCCCGCATATTTTCCAACTCTATGCTGTAGTTAATGCTAGTATGTGGTTTCCGAGTAATGACGTTTGACTGTAGCTCCAAAGCTAACCATAGGATTTTCTCGAAAGTACCTTCATTGTGATTCCCACACACACATGGTTTAACCTTATTTACCAATCCATGTTTTGGAGAAGTGCCAGATCCTCCTGCTGAACCTCAGGCTCTGCTAACACCTGTTCATCCACCTCGTACTCGGGCTCAAACATATAGGATCCCATGACAATCTGAGGTTCGTTTTCCTCATAGTATATGCGACCAGCGTCATTTCTTTCGGTGTCAGATTGAGCATCGTACTCTAAATCTGTCACAGCGACAGATTCACTGTCTGACACCGAGGTACAATCGCTCATCATAACATTTGCCGACAGGTGTCAGACAGAGTGTCTGCGGGCGTCCCTGTTCTGACGTCATCAATAACAGTCGTAGCCCTGTTGGAGGGAAGATTTTTTTTTCGCGCGCTTTTTACAAAAGTCGTGTTTTTATGGAAATAAGGCCTGGAAATCAATTATTTTTGGTGGATTAGGTGTTTTGAATGTACATTCAACATAATTCGGCAAAAAAAAAATGGGTCTGGACGATTACTTTAATGTTTCTTATATACTTTGCTGGTATTCGTCAGTTCAAAGACTCAGTTGCATTTATATATATGTATAAATCAAGAAGGTTCTCTCTGTGATGGAAAAGTTGTATATTTCTGGCCCTTCATCCTATAATAATCAGGAATAGTGGGCGTGCAGTGAATCATTTCACAAATGCTTATTCTACGATTAATATGTCCCATTTTCATTAAAAACATGCAAGAAAATTATCTATATATATTAATGTAACAAAACAGCAACAGAAAAGGTCTTATAATAAATCCCACAGTTGTAAGTTTTTACAATGAAAAAATAGAAATACTGGCGTTGTGGCAACCCCGGCTTTCAATGTCTACAGATCTATTGTCCCTGTAAATAAGACAGTAAGAGAATATAAAAAGAGGGAGTGGGCAATTTAGTTCGGGACCCTGCAAATGTGCCTCCTTACAATCCCTCTTATAAAATACAATTACTGGAAAGAATAAATCATCTTACATCCAAAACAGATTACTACTTCTACAGATTAGATCCTACTAGAGAATAGATACTACTACAGATACAGATACTACAACTACAGATTAGATTCCATGTGTAGAGGCATGTGTGTGAGTGCTCTATCTATGTAGAGCACCCACACACTCCTTACTGGACCAAGTGAACCTACAGTTTAGGGACGCTAGGACCGGCTGCAGCGGTACAACACTACAGCTCTGAGGAATTAACCTCTAGACAACATCATAGAGTACATCAAATATCAAAAGTATTAAAGAGTAACATCAAGTATCAAGTAGAGCAAGTGACGTACCTTCCTGACGGAGGGCAACACGAAGGGCTTGCCGTTGTCGTCCCGGTAGGCCCCCACGCCCAGGTTGATCTTCTTAGGGTTGGTGTCCCGCTTGAAGGCCTCGGTCACCCCCAGGATGGCGTCCGGGGGCCCCATCTCCACCCCAGACCACCACGAGCTGAAGGCAAGGCACCATGGTTAGTGTTAGGTAGAGTGTAGTGTAGTAATCTAATACTGTATAGTGTTATAACACTATACATAGTGTTAGTATGGCATAACATATACACTACGTATACATATAATAGTGTATAGTCTTATTATGTTCTCCACCCCAGCCATCACACCCTCCATTACCCCGCCCCATACACACACACACACACACACACAAGCTAGCCCATCCCCTTAAACCTGAGGGGGGCACTGCCCCCCTAGTAGCCCCCCCACTGGGAGGCACCGCATTCTCATGGGGGGGGGGGCACGTCCCCTCCCGTACCTATGCCACTGGTCATGATATCAGTATAGCAGAAAGCTTCTGGGCCCCTGCCGGCCTCCCGGTGACGTCACAACTTCCGCCGTGACGTCACCACTAACCTCCGCCCACGTAATATTTAAAAAAAAACTTTTTAATTACTGCTTCATTCTTGGATCTGATTACAGTTTTAGAATCAGCACTGCATATCATGAATTTTGATATACGTACCATGATTTATAATAAGCTATTAAGAATTTCGATAAAAATTAAAAATATGGCGCTGGTGGCGCCCCCTACATACTCTACTTATTTTGATCATTCTCCCGCCAATGCAAGGGTTATGAGGCTTTTCTTGTTTGTCTGATTTCTATCTAACATTTCCATACAGACAATGTGCTTAATGAAGCCTGTTAATAGGCTATTTACATGAAGGATGTTAAAGTCATGTTATGTCAAGTCAACACAATTTCTCCGCAAAAAAATGAAATCTCCTTTATTCTCGGGTTTGAGGCAATAATTGTGTTAGATAATCAAACCAATAGGTCTGTAGTACTTTTAAAATATTATCATGCGTGTTTCCCGGTCCAAAGTCATTCCATCTATAAGTGGCGGGTCTGGCTGCGGGGGCGGGGCGCAATCAGTGACAGGCAAGCACTATAAATATAAATAAATATATATCCCTGGCACTAACCTTCACCGTCCTTGAAACCTCGAGTACCCGCCACACATAACCACCATTTCCCGGGTGATTTCTCTTATCTCACTAACTTTACGGGTCCTGAGCGTCACCTAGGATACCTTACCTTGCCCTGGAGTATACATAGGGTGCCCAAAGCCTGTTGTTGCGTGTGAGGGCCAGCCGGTTAGTGCCAGTGAGTGCCATGACGTTGTCGAGGGAGTGAACAGCTGACGCCGGAACTTAAGCCTGAACCTGAGTTTAGATTTAGTCGACACTTGTTAGATAAGGACCTAAAACTTATGTAAATGTTCTAGTATAGTATCCCAGTAGTTTGATTGATTGATTTAGTAGGTGAAATATCAGAGGGAATAGTTGTGAAGTGTGTTAACTAAAGATATGAAGGTTGAAGAGGCCCTATGAAGCGATACAGAAGCGTCCAAGGTCACAAGAAGAAGAAGAAGAAGGTACTCTCAAATGACATCTGCCAGGAACCAAAGGTTAGCAAGCCAAAAGTTAGGGAATTAAGACCAATAGCACTAACTAATGTTGGGTATAAATTGATGATGGCTGTAATCAGAAATAGTCTGGAAGATCATATTAGGAAAAATGAAATAGGGAAAGACACACAGGCAGGATTCACAGGGGGCAGTAGAATAGAAAATAATTTATTCATTTTAAGATATTGCATAGAGAGGTCCTATAAACTAAAGAAACCACTAATAGTCATTTCAATAGATTTTGCAAAGGCCTATGATAGTATTAAGAGAGGAAAAATGATAGAATTATTAATGCAATATAAGATTAACCCTAAAATTATTGAATTCATAGCAAACGTATATATAGGAGACAAGACCAAGATAGAATTAGGATCAGGTAAAGAAGTAGAGATCAATGTAACAAGTGGAATTAGGCAAGGGTGTACGGCTTCAACAACTCTGTTTAAATTAGTGACCTTCAGGATTATCCAGGCATTAGAAGAACTAGGCAAGGGGTTTCAGGACGAATTGTTTAGCATACCAGCACTTTTCTTTGCAGACGACGGGATGTTACTAGCAAGTAGTATAGAGGAGGCAGAACAGGTAGTACACAGGTTAGAGGAAATAGGTAAGGAGTATGGATTGGAAATGAATAAAAATAAAAGTAACATCATTATTTTCAATATGAAAGATAAGCCTGAAAAGTTGGGAAATATAAATGTTAGAGATAGAATGAAATATTTAGGGATAACCATAAATGACAAGAAGAATTGTTTCAAAATACAAAAAGAAGAAATGTTTAATAAGGCAAGAAAAATGGCAAATATGACGTATAGTATCATCGCAAAAAGTTGCTCAAAAATTCTAATAGGGAAAACGTACTGGAAAAGTGTGGCATTACCATCAATACTATATGGGGTTAATGTGATCAATTTAACAAAGCAAGAAATGGATAAATTACAGAGAATTGAAAATGGGGTGTACCGTAAAATCTTTGGGGCACAGGCATATACACAGGGGGCGGCGCTCCAGGGGGAAGTGGGAGCATCCAGTGTTAGGAATAGAATAAGGGAGGGACAGTGGAAATACTTGAGGTATGTATTAATAGACGGGAATGACCTAGTGAAAAGGATAGGAGAGGAGATGATTGAGAAAAGACAAAATAAATGGATGCAAGCTGTAATGAAAGATTTGAGGAAAGACTGGAGTCATGAACCAGGGTGTGAGGTGTGAGACAAAGGAGAGTATAAGGAAAAAATGAGAGAGTTGGACACAAGAGAATGGGTGAATGAAATGAATGAAAAAGCAAGTTTGAAAATATACAGAAAATGGAGAAAAGAGAAGGGAGGCCAAGAAGAAAATACAGCAATGACCAAGCTTCAGAACTACTGTTCAAGTGCAGGACAAATAACCTACAATTAAACGACAGAAGGAGGTTCTGGGGAAAAGAAATAACCTGTGATTTATGTGGGGCGGAAAAGGAGGACTTAAAACATTTTCTGTTATGGTGCCCAGCCTACAGTAATGAAAGAAAGAAAAGTGTGAGGCTACAACAACCTTACTTAGAGGAGGAAGAGGATATAGTGGGGGAGTATTTGTTTGGAGATGGGAAATGTGGAAGAAGCAAAAAGAAAAAATCAACAGTTTTGGATGACCAGAGAAAATAAGAAGAAAAGAAAAAAAGAAACTAATAAGATAGAATAAGAGAAGAAAACTAATTAAAGACCCAGACAGCAAGAAGAAACACGTCAGGGAGTGCCGTTGAAAAAGGCCTGACTCCCGACCAACAACTGAACTGAGGAAGAAATGGGTGGGGGGACAAAACTATATGTTCCACTCATCTTTTCTATCTCTGCCAGCATTACATTCATACAGTATCCCCTTACAATACCTCCCTACATTATCCCCCTACAAAGAAACTGGTTCACAAATAGGGTGGTGAATGATTAGAATGAATGGACTCAGTCGTCAGGTGGTCAATGTGGAGTCTATAGGAGTCTGGATAAATTCATGGATAGGGAAGAGAGGTGGATGTAGGTAGAATTAAGTAACAGGAACTACCTCGTGTAGGTCTCACTGCCTCTTGTAGCTTCCTTATTTTCTTATGTACAATACTTCCTTAATTATCCCCCTACCTACAATACCTCCCCTACAGTGCACCTACACGCCTACAGTGGTGAAGGATTGCTGCTGGAGTTTTGTGGCTCATTATCCTCGGTTTACTTCCCTACTTATTATATGCTGCATCATTATATAGTCTATTTTGTTAATGAGGGCAAAATTCCATTCCATCATAAGGTCTCATGCTTAAAATGATGCCTATATTCACCTGATAATAGGGTCAACTATGATAAAATACAGCTGAAATTTAGAAGAACCGTAGTATTCCCTTCTGGCATCAAATATCAGTCAGGAAGCAGCAAGGAGTCAAGATTTTTCACCTCCTTAAAAGAAACAGAGTATTGGAGCGCAGAAGACCAGCCCAAAGTGTCTACTCCTGGATAGGGATTCAAAGGTTCTCTGTTATGAGCTGAACCGTGTTAATCACTACACCATCAGGCTGCAGAATACTCATCATAATTACTAGATATATAATGTAGGAATTGAAAAATGTTAACTTTCTTACCCACTTATGTATTCCCCAAATATAAAGTATTTCTAAAAGTGTATCAATATACTATCCTTGGTATTCCACTAGCACAGAGAGAGAGAGAGAGAGAGAGAGAGAGAGAGAGAGAGAGAGAGAGAGAGAGAGAGAGAGAGAGAGAGAGAGAGAGAGAGAGAGAGAGAGAGAGAGAGAGAAGAGAGAGAGACAGAGAGAGAGAGAGAGACAGAGAGAGAGAGAGAGAGAGAGAGAGAGAGAGAATATCAAAACTTAATAAAGAAAGAAAAGATTGGACATGGTAACAAAAATGGTCTGTATCGACTTCACACAGACTTCATTACCCTTTAAGAACACATTTTTGCTCCCTGCACAGATGAATTCCTAGGCTCAAATCAGCATAAACTAAGTTGGTAAATAATTGCATCAATATTGAAACAATCAGGTGAAGAGCTCAGGTTTAATTTTCATCAAAAGCTACAATAACAGCCCTCCCTTTTGAACACACACACACACACACACACAGATTAAGTGAATACAACTAGGCAAACACGCACACACACACACACACCCATTAAGTGCATACAACTAGTCTAAGCAAACACACACACACATACATACACACACACACACACACACGTGATAAAAAAGGGAGGTTAATATGTCACTTTATTACTTTGTACCTTAGTCTTATAGCTTTCATATTTAAAAAGAATTGATTGATATTATTTGCACATTACAAAAGGTCCTATTAAGACTGTTTAAAAATTATCTATTAAACAAAAGGTTGGTGTGTTCCTTTGCTTTACTCGTCGTCTTTAATGTCCTCCCAGAAGCTCCAGCGTGCCTTCTCTATTGCCTGCCACAGCTCCTCACTCCTGTCAATGTATTCCTTGTTGGTCTTCTTGATGTCGATGGGAACATTCCAGTCTGGGGGACAAAAAATGCAAACATGAAAATATGAAAATACACACTAATGTCATTGCGTAAAGAATATATTCATCGGTATTGATTAACCCATAAAGTGCAGGTTTGGGATGTGGTACCTAATTTAGGATGCAAAAAGACTTCAAACATTATTTCAAGTGGAATGCCTACCGTCAATAACACTATAGTCGCCACTGCACTAATGTCGCCAGGTGCCATATATTACAAATTTTAGCATCACTACAGACTTGTATGTGCCAGTGAAAGAGGCAGCACAGGAGTTTATATTATGTACCTGTCTTCAGTGGCATACACAATATAATGATGCTAAAATTCGTAATATATGGCACCTGGCGACATTAGTGCTGTGGTGACTATAGTGTTGTTGACGGTACCTGTCAACATCATATTTCACACTTAATATGTGCATACCACTATTAGTCTATTATTTACAAGCTAAAAATTCATTATCATTAAAGTCTCAGCTTAAAATGATTTCCAAGTTTCTCGATATATGGTTAACTATTAAATCCAGCTGAATTAAGAGAAGCGATATGTCCGGCTCCATGATCAATTTGCAGCAGGTAAGCAGTCAAGGGGCAGGACTTTTGTCATTGTTAAAAAAATGACATCATAATGGGTCCTGTCATAGCACTATGTAAGTTTCTATACTTTATGTTCTAGATATCATAAAAAGACAACCACTTACCAACTGGTTCAAAATCTTCTTTAATTCCTTAGGTTCTCCCATACTTACCCCATTGTGCCATTGTCTCGCCATACGATATGTTAGCATCAATAGTAGCTGCCGTATTTGCAGCAGCGAAATTTCCAGTACTGTTCATAGTATTGACTGTAATCCACAAATGAATGTACCTTAACAAAGCATCATGTAGTTTTAGCCTTTAGTGTCAACAAGAACTACCACGTGTAGGTCTCGCGGCCTCTTGTAGCTTCCTTATTTTCTTGTGTTTTTATTAGTACTATACAGCCTTGTAACAAACTTGTCCTTGAATGAATTAAATTGTTAGCCAAATGAACTGACGCTTGAGTAATAAGTGAAGACAAAAAACTGTTCACCCATATAAGAAAAAATACAATAAAATAAAATAAAACTGAATGAACCCCTTAACACACAGGTCTTTCCTTGGCTATATAAGAATCTGTCTGTTGTTATCAAGAAAATTACGAAAAGTAGCTTAATATACAAGATTAGCTAGTCGACAAGGATACTAAACAGGTCATATCTATAAAATATTACTTATATTCATTAAAATCCTCTAATGGTAGCTAAAATACAATGGAAATTACGTTCTTTAACCCTCAAGGGGTTAAAATGCCAGGTAAGCGGTGAAATAGTATGTGTATAACCCTTCACATTATAAATACAGTGACGATAGCAATACTTACATGCCCGGGTAATGCTGCTTCTTGGGGACGGCATAGCTCACTTTGAGGGGTTTTTGTCCCAAGCCCTTGAAGCCGTTCATGTGGGTGAGGGCATCCTTGTATTCCTCCTCAGAGTAGAACCTTACAAAAGCAAACCCTTTACTCTGGCCATTTGGGTCGTAAATTACTGAAATAAAGAAACAGAAAACCATCCTTGTAGTTTTTTTTTTTTTTTTTTTTTTTTTACAACACAAAGGACTGGCCAAGGGCAAAAAAAAAAAAAAAAGAAGAGGTAACAAAAAGTCCACTTAGTTGGCAGTCCCTGTAAAGAAGAGAGTAAGAGAATAAAGAAAGGGGGGGGCCAGTTTAGTTCAGGAGGTGTCTTGTTACTCCTCTCTTGAAAAAAATTAAGTCGAAGGCAATGCAATATCAATTTTTTTTAGATACAACTCATTTCAAGTACTACCTCAGATGCTTTTTTCTCTTAATCTCAGAATGGAAAACAATAATAACCTGCTGCTACTGGTGACGTGGTGGTGATTATGGCGAAGATGATGTGTACACAGATCTTAACCCTTTCACGCACGGTGACGCGATTGCGTCAAAACGGGTCCGTCTGTAATCTGAGCTTTTGACGCGAATTGCATCAAAAAACAGTTAAAAATTCGCCAAAAATAAAGTATTCATCAGAATTGCGTCAAAATGTTCTGCGTCAAAGATCCAACCTAGACCTATAAAATAAACTAATTGTAAACTCTCTCGTGTGAGTGGATGTGAAATGATAAGGGTTTGTGTGTCAGTTTCCACTCAGCAGGCAGCCTGTGCGCGCGGATTGTCGTCCCTTTAAAACGTGTCCCGAGCTGGCCATAATGGCCATATGAAAATTATAATGGTAGCGTTGGAATCCTCATAAAAATCCGCTTTTATTGGCATATAAACCATAAAAAGTTGACTCAGGAAGTTTTCGAGCTACGAAGTGGTGAACGTAAGTATTTCTTATTTCTCTTTACTCAATATTTTTTCGGAGTCGGTAAATTCCGCTATTTATTTGCATTTCTTGTTATTTTTTTCTTTCATAAGGCAGAATAATCTCTTGCAAAACCAATGATATATAATAATGCCAGGAAAAAAGAATACACGTTGGTGAAATTGATAACATAAAAAAATAATTTGCCGCAGTCTGGCCATTTCGCGGGGCCCCTTAGGGAGCATAAGACGGATGTCGCAGTGGACGGAAAAACTTATTAAACTTTTCGTGCGTGAAAGGGTTAATAATAATAATTTCATTCTCACCCGAAGACATACAGGTAAAAACAACATAATATATAGACATTGTATTAATGTCACGTCTTACCTTTAGCCGTCTTTATGCTGTTATATCTGCTGCCAAAGGTCTTGTAAAGGGCGAAATCATCAACATCGGGTGTCAGGTCGCCAACCCAGAGGGAATATTCCTTATCTGTGTTATTCCCTCGTGTGCTGCTGTGGTTCAGTTTGAATCTGACCGGCTGAAAGGTCGGGAAATAAAGATTACTAAAGAGATGTGGAGCTTTCAGAAGACATGCCACGTAACACACACAGGGTTTGTACACCTCTCATTCATGCTCCTCATTCTCGTGTTTATTTTGTTCTGCCTACTCATACTCATTAAAAGTAAATCAATATATTTTGTTTTTCTTATTATTCTATCAATACAGATATATATTTTGTTATCATTATTTTATCAATATTTTTTTTATTATTATTTTATCAATACTTTTTATTTTTTTATTAATAACTTATCAATATTTTGTTGTTTTTCTTATTACTCTATCAATAATTTTTTGGTTTTTCTTATCATTTTATCAATATTTTGTTCTTTTTATTATTAATTTATTATTCTATCAATATTGTTTTGTTTTTATTAGTAAACTCTGAAATTATCCTCCTCTAATTTTCTGTACGACTTTTGGTTAATTAACTCTGAAATTATCCTCTTCCAATTTTGTAAGACTTTTCTGCATGACTTAACTGTATGACTAAAAGACTCACTGGTTGGCTGTGAGGGATGACTTTGCCGTTGAGCTTGTGCATGGCGGTGAGGGCCGCCTGGTCGGAGGAGAAGTTGACGAAGCAGTAGCCGGCGGGGTGGCCGGTGTACCTGTTCTTCATCACCTGAGGGAAACACACATAAATGATGCAAAAAGAACAATCAACAGTTTTTGGATGACCAGAGAAAATAAGAGGAAAGAAAGAGAAAGAAACTAAAAAGACAGAATAAGAGAAGACAACTAATTAAAGACCCAGACAGCAAGAAGAAACACGTCAGGGAGTGCCGATAAAAAAGGCCAAACTCCCGACCCACAACTGAACTGAACTGAACTGATGAAAGCCGACAATATAACTGGAAGCGTATCATCGGCCGTCTAACCTCTTAATTATGGGAAAATCTGACGTTAAACAGAAAGATGATGATGATAATAAGGGAAAAATACATATAAATACTTTATTAAATAGGTATAGCAAAGGCACTACTACAATTTTATATACAATTGCAACGAACAACATTTATAGTTTTTTTTTAAAGAGGCAAAAAATCCTGCCCCCATGCTGCTTACTGACTGATATTTGATGCCAGGAGAAGGGAATACTACGCTTCTTCTTAATTCCAGCTGTATTTTATCATAGTTAACCATATTATCAGGTAAATAGGCATAATTTTAAGCATGAGACCTTGAGATAGAATGGATTTTTCGCCTCGTTAAAAAAATAGACTCTAGTGATGTGACTACTGATGAGATATATTTCAACAACAGGTAAAGTGTACTACTACATTGATCATGCATGTTTACATTACCTTTACCTTCACATTCTGGACGTTCTCTTCCCCCAGGGCTCTGAAGGCCGCTATGATGAAGCTCTCGTCCATGTAATCAGCAAGCTGGCATGAAAAAAAAGAGAAAGAACAAAATAATATGGTATACAATTCAACACAAAATGAATATATAACATCAGCCACTTACCAACGGGCTACAATGAGCTGTCTGTGTTGCGAACTGTCTTTCATCAGATTATGAATTAAGAAAAAATAACACATTAAAATCATACATGGGATGCTAGATACTATATTAGGGAGTATTAATCCTAATATATGCAAGTATTTCCCTGTATACATATTTAAGAACTAAGGTTAGATTACGTAATGTGTCCAGGTTAAGATAGAAAATTAGCAGGGTGGTCCGAGGAAGTGCACCCCCCCACAGTAATACCAGGAGAGTATTAGTCAATAGGAAGTATTGTACTAATCTGCAGTTTCACCCTGATTGACTGTATAACACATTGCCTGCTGTGCATTCACCGCAGACAACCAGGCAAAGATTTACACCGGACGCCTCCCCTCAAATTCCTGTGGCTGGCTGGCCCCTCACCACACACCACAGCCTGCCTTCCTGTGGCCACACACACACACACACAATGGTAGTCCCATCACTTACATCCCCCATCCACAGTGCTCCCTCGCGTGCCATGGTGAAGGCTTATCAACGCTACACGCCACAGCCACACCGTCAACACCACAATAACAACAACACGCCACCGTAATCTTGATCTTGATAGTACACGTGTCTCTCATGGCTTTCCTTTCACAAAACTATGGGGGGTGAGGGGGCGTTAAATGGGGGGGCTGGGGAGTGAGAGAGGGTTAAATGGGGGGTGAAGGGGGGTTAAATGAAGGGGTTGGGGAGTGAGGGAGGGTTAAATGGGGGGTGAAGGGGGGTTAAATGGGGGGGCTGGGGAGTGAGGGGGGATTGAATGGGGGCTTGGAGGGTGAGGGAGGGTTAAATGGGGGGCTTGGAGGGGTGAGGGTTATGTCAAAACCCCACGCTGAGGCTGATATGAATGTGGTCTTGACTTGATGGGTTTGTGATGGAAATTATACGTGACAGGCATCATTTCCCTTCTCTCTCTGTTCCATCATGCCAACTTTCTCAAACAACTGTCTCTCATCTATCTCATGGCATTCATTTCACAAACCTATTCAAGTCAAAACCCCACGCTGAGGCTGGTTGTGGTTTTGACTTAATGGGTTTGTGATGGAAATGATGAATGTGACATGCATAATTTCCATTCTCTCTCTGTTCCATCATCATGTTTAATAGGAGGCTGGATAATTTCATGGATGGAGATGAAAGGTGGATGTAGGTAGTTTTATAAGTAACAGGAACTACCACGTGTAGGTCTCGCAGTCTCTTGTAGCTTCCTTATTTTCTTATGAGTCAATATGGAGCTTTAAAAGGAGGCTGGATAATTTCATGGATGGGGATGAAAGGTGGATGTAGATAGTGTTAAGTAAAAGGAACTACCACGTGTAGGTCTCCCAGCCTCTTGTAGCTTCCTTTATGTTCTTATGTTCCATCATACCAACTTTCATTCCCTGGTGACTCTTTTCTCCTTGTAACCTACCATGCTAGGGTTGTCTTTTGTTCCATTCATTCATCCATCCTCACACATAAGAACATAAGAAAATAAGGAAGCTACAAGAGGCCGTGAGACCTACACGAGGTAGTTCCTGTTACTTAATTAATTCTACCTACATCCACCTCTCATCCCCATCCATGAATTTATCCAGACTCCTTTTAATGACCCCAATCCCATACACTTCACTACTCGGTCTATCTTGTCTTGCCACACTCTCACTCCAGACTCCAGCCCATGATTTTGTACCGGGCATAATGTTTCTATCCACACACACACTCAGTCTTCCATCTGTCACTCGGTACATCCACCTAATCGCATGCCACTTCTATCTGACATTTTCAATTTTTTTTTTTCTGCCATGTCTCAATAGTCTCTGAAACCATTGAGCTATGTCCTCATTTGTCCAACCGTAGATAACACTATAGTCGCCAGTCACTCGCCACTGCACTAATGTCGCCAGGTGCCATATATTTCAATTTTAGCATCACTACTTTTACTTGCATTTTCATGTTTCACTGAAGAGGCATGCACAGTAGTTTATATTATGTACATCACACTACATGTCTTCAGTGGCACATAAAAGTTGTAGTGATGTTAAAATTCGTAATATATTGTGCCTGGCGACATTAGTGCAGTGGCAAGTGACTGGCGACTATAGTGTTATCTACAGTAAAGTATCCACTCTAAACAGTTCTGCCCACCTTCTCTCCTCTTCACGTGCCCACACCACCTCCATCGCCTTATTCTTACCACTGTACTGTACTTGCTGAAAGGTACTACTAATAAAGTATTTGTGGTAAATGAACATCACTATTATTTTTGTCTGTATATTAAAAATCTTCCGTATATCTTCCAGTCACAACATGATGAGGACAAAAAAAAATAAAGAACAAATAATCAAGCGAGGAAAAAAAATCAGACCCCCTCGATTATTTCCTGCCCTCTGTAGCTCCGCGGCCTCCCCCCCCCCTAGCCTGTGGGGGGGCACATGGCCTCAGAGCCGCTGCTTTACACCATTACTTAATACACCTGCAAAGTTAATTATTGAACAGGCCTGCGCAAGGGTGCATTATTACTCCGTGCATGTCTTCTATGAGTCAGCAGCCGGGCTCAGGGATTGGCAGATGTGACAATTTACAAAAAAAATAAGGTGGGTTTGCTTAACTTCAATGATTTTTTTATGAATTGTCAAATCTTGCTGAGAAAGGTTGCTGAAGGTTGGTTGCTAAATCATTGTAATAATGTAAACAAAATCAATGCACACCTTGCACGGCCCATTGCAATAACATTTAGAACAACTTTGCAGTATTGAGAAAATTCCAACTTTCAATCTTAACTTAAAAAAAGAGCATCAGGAGCAACAATAGTCTATGTTTTGTTGCAAAGAAATCTGTTGTTGACAAAGTCTACCGATCCTTTGCAACAAAAATTAAGAGCATTTATCAATACTAAATGTTATTAGACGGGTAAAAACTCCTCCATACAACAGTATATGATGCCGGTGCCTTCTACCCATAGTTTCCACATAATAATAATGATGATAGTAGTAACATTGTAATTATGTTGATAAAAAATGATGATAATAACAACAATCAGAGTTGCCCATCACACAGAGTAAGCTGGGTGCAATGAGCTGCTACTGTCAACAACACCATCGTCGCCCCTGCACTAATGTCGCCAGGAGAATTTCATAGGCGAATATTACTAATTTTTGCATCACTTCAGTCTTGTATGTGCCACTGAAGACAGGTACATAACATAAACTACTGTACATGCCTCTTCAGTGGCACATACAAGCCTGCAGTGATGCTAAAATACGTAATATATGGCACCTGGAGACACTAGTGCAGCGGCGACTATAGTGTTATTGACGGTACAAGAAATGTCTGCATGTTTCCCTGGGAGCCATCACTCGACTCAGGGGTGACAGATCAAGGCAAGGCCCACTGTTAACATCCTTACAACAACTCGTTCACTGATATCCCTTTGCTTGATTTATCCACAACCATTAAGTAATAAGAACAAAAATAATTCCTCTAATTTTCTGACAGTAAATCGGAAACATATCCATGGCTTTATCTATCACCATCTTTCTATCTATCATGGTTTATTTATCCACCATTGCACTGAAGAGATTGGCAGCAGCAGGAAGGAGACCCAAACATAAGGCCACGTTTGGGGGACACAAGAGGAGGACATCACACAAAAGTTAAACCCAATGTTCAGTCTATCAATCTTGCTGTCCTGATCATCTGTATTATCGTTATCATCATCATTTTAATAAACAAATAGATCCTCGTTTCACATACAAAAAACCATGAAATAAATGTGTGTGCCTGTGATAAAATAGAATAGAATAAATAAATGTGCCTGTGTGTAAGCATGGTATATTTGAGCATACCGCTATAGGTGGGCATACAGGCATTTATATATATATATGTATATATATACTTATAATGAAAATGTATTAGAAAAACGTGAGGAAAACTAAATGTATTCACCCACGGTCTTGTCCACACGAGCCGGACTTGCGATCAACAGTTTCACCCTCCCGGTGCGAGCTTGGAGCTCATAGTGACCGATCTTTGGGTAATGCTGGGACATCACACATCACCCCCCCCCCCCTCCCCTTGCTCAAGGTGGACAGCAACCACCCAAATTTGTCAGTAAAAAATCTCCGGGAGATAGGGGGGATTCAAACTGCCTAACCACAGAATGGCGCGCCATATTATTATTCACTGGACCAACGTGGTGTTTGTGTGTGTGTGTGTGTGTGTGTGTGTGTGTGTGTGTGTGTGTGTGTGTGTGTGTGTGTGTGTGTGTGTGTGTGTGTGTGTGTGTGTGTGTGTGTGTGTGTGTGTGTTGTGTGTGTGTGATAATTCTTTATAGGATTTTAAAATAATTTATTTTGTGTAAAATCTGTGACATTTTTTTAAAGGATATAAAAATGTTCAATTTTGTGTAAAAATGTGACAATTCTTTATAGGATTTAAAAAATGCTAATTATGTATAAAATCTGAGTTCTATAATAGTGTAGGGATGTGAAATTTTGTTTTCAGATTGTTTAAAATGCTTGGGTGAAATCTGGTTTGAATTGTGCCGCCCATGATTCGCTGAGGCTCAATTGTATTGGAAAAAAATATTATTATTGAGTATATAATATTATCATCATTATTACAATTATCACATTATTATCATCAGCACGGCTGCCACTGTTAAGAACCAGCACCTGAAGGCTTCAACCCTGGTGGCGCGAGGGGCTTGCAAGACAGATAATACACACCAGGAATAATCCCGCCTCACTTATTACCCTCACCTAGCCAGCCTCCTGCATTATCATAGCTTTACTGGCCATTGCTATATTATTAATCTTTTTCAACGTCTTGGAATAAGTAGTGAGGGCAGTACGCTTTGAATGCCTGGCAGCCGTCACTAACAACCGTGATATATCTTACCCAGTTTCCCGCAAGTAGGAATGAATATCTTTGTAGTATTTGCGGTGTGTGTACTTTGCTATCTTGTGTAGGGGTGACCCAGCTCGTGGTGCTGCTGCTGGTGGTGCTGCTGCTGCTGCTGCTGCTGTTGATGTGGGGGTAGTTGTTGTTGCAGCTGCTGTTGCTGCTGATGGAGTTGATGCTGTGCCTCCTGGATCTGGGAAGGAAAGACACAGTACACATAGATAGATATTTTATTGACCACAACATACAATTTATATAATCATAATAATCACGATATAGGGTCAAACAAATTACGTCATCCATTATTGAGCCTGTTTAAGGTCAAATTGAATTCTAAGCAAGTAGTTCATACATTAATTTGACACATTTTTTTTTTTTTAAATCGACAATCAAGAATTTCTTCATTGCTAAATATAATGTAACGTCCCTTCCCCTCTCTCTTCATTACAACGGCCAATAGTCACCTGGTCCAAAGCCTCCCACCGGGCTCTGAGGTGTCTGTCATAAGCTCTGTCATGGTCCCGCCTCATCTCCATGTGGAAGACGTCGGCGATGTGGGCCACGAGGGGCGGCAGCGGGACCGGCGGGTTGTTTTGTCTGATGGGGTGAATGTGGTGATGGTGGAAGTGGTGGTGGTGTTGGTGCTGGAACTGATTGGCGTCGGGTCTGTCCACGATGGGTGCATTCCTCATCACCCCGGCGGCCAGGGCTGGAGGCAGCTGTCGGTGGGCGGGTGGAGCGGGGGGAGGGTGGTGGTGGGCAGGGGGTGGGGGCGGGGCAGGCAGGTGGAATGCAGCTGGATTGCGATGTGGAATGTGTGCCACGTGGTGTCTGTGGTAGGCCACCGCCGGGTGGGCGCGGACCTGCTGCTGGTGTGCTGGCGGGGCGCGCGGGTGCTGCGCCGGGTGACCACCACCTGCGCGGTGCTTGGTGACGTGCTGCGGCACCTGACGGAACACATCCACTTAGTCTTGGAAGGAAATATTAACCCCTTCACGGCCAGAAAGTAATTTCCATTGTAATTTGACCACCATAAGATGATTTTTAATGAATATAAGCAATGTTTTTATAGATATGACCTGTTTAGTATCCTTCTCCACTAGCTAATTTGGTTTATTTAGTTACTTTTCATAATTTTATGGCTCGATAACATACATTTTTTTATAGCAAAGGAAAGATCTGGGCGTGAAGGGGTAAAAAATCAAGCTACTCTTTATCCACTACCACACAGAACTGCTAGTGAAAGTATTCCATCGTGTGTTTACCTGGCCTCTTTCTGCTATCATACAATCGACAACACTTCCCTGTAAATGTAGGTGTCACTAAACATCCAGCCTGTGCCACCAAGGGATGAGGGGCCTAGGGTTTCCTGCTTTGGGGGTTTCTTAGCATCCCGGGATTCTGGGACAAACCAGGATATTTCCCGGATCCTGGGATTTCTCGCATCAGGTGATAATGGTACTAACTAATGCTGTGCCACGTGTGAACCCCAGATACTTCATTAGTGTAGTATCTGTATATTCATTGAAAATTTGAAAGGCAATTGAATTGATAAAGTTTATGACACTGAAGGAATGTTCTGTTGATCAACTTGCACACTGGTGCAAAAATAGCTGCATCATCTGACTAAATAAGCAAAATTTTGATTATCTAATCTCATTCCCTAAGCCATAAAAGAAACTCTGACATTTGGAATTACATTCAGTTATTTATTATAAAAGAATAAGAATCAAATATTTAATGGAATTTGGAAGCCACATTCTACTAAAACCTAAAGAAACACTTGAATGACCTGTGGAAAAAATAAATATAATGGCATAAAATCATTTGTGCACGGTGTGGTGCACACAAGACAGTCACGCACGGTGCACACAAGACAGTCACGCACGGTGCACACAAGACAGTCACGCACGGTGCACACAAGACAGTCACGCACGGTGCACACAAGACAGTCACGCACGGTGCACACAAGACAGTCACGCACGGTGCACACAAGACAGTCACGCACGGTGCACACAAGACAGTCACGCACGGTGCACACAAGACAGTCACGCACGGTGCACACAAGACAGTCACGCACGGTGCACACAAGACAGTCACGCACACATCAACAGTTGTTCATGAAATGATTCTCCAGGAAGTAAAAACAGTCAATCTCCTTCTGTTAGCAACAAAAGAAATCCAATGTTATATAGAATGGTTGTGTTTCCTGGGGTTCCGTGCATAACGTATGAGGGGTGTGGTTGCTGGGGTTCTATACATAAGGGGCGTGGTTGCTGGGGTTCTATACATAAGGGGCGTGGTTGCTGGGGTTCTATACATAAGGGGCGTGGTTTCTGGGGTTCTATACATAAGGGGCGTGGTTGCTGGGGTTCTATACATGAGGGGTGTGGTTGCTGGGGTTCTATACATAAGGGGCGTGGTTGCTGGGGTTCTATACATAAGGGGCGTGGTTTCTGGGGTTCTATACATAAGGGGCGTGGTTGCTGGGGTTCTATACATAAGGGGCGTGGTTGCTGGGGTTCTATACATAAGGGGCGTGGTTTCTGGGGTTCTATACATAAGGGGCGTGGTTGCTGGGGTTCTATACATAAGGGGCGTGGTTTCTGGGGTTCTATACATAAGGGGCGTGGTTGCTGGGGTTCTATACATAAGGGGCGTGGTTTCTGGGGTTCTATACATGAGGGGCGTGGTTGCTGGGGTTCTATACATAAGGGGTGTGGTTGCTGGGGTTCTATACATAAGGGGCGTGGTTGCTGGGGTTCTATACATAAGGGGCGTGGTTGCTGGGGTTCTATACATAAGGGGCGTGGTTGCTGGGGTTCTATACATAAGGGGCGTGGTTGCTGGGGTTCTATACATAAGGGGCGTGGTTGCTGGGGTTCTATACATAAGGGGCGTGGTTTCTGGGGTTCTATACATAAGGGGCGTGGTTTCTGGGGTTCTATACATAAGGGGCGTGGTTGCTGGGGTTCTATACATAAGGGGCGTGGTTGCTGGGGTTCTATACATAAGGGGCGTGGTTTCTGGGGTTCTATACATAAGGGGCGTGGTTTCTGGGGTTCTATACATAAGGGGCGTGGTTGCTGGGGTTCTATACATAAGGGGTGTGGTTTCTGGGGTTCTATACATAAGGGGCGTGGTTGCTGGGGTTCTATACATAAGGGGCGTGGTTTCTGGGGTTCTATACATGAGGGGCGTGGTTTCTGGGGTTCTATACATAAGGGGCGTGGTTGCTGGGGTTCTATACATAAGGGGCGTGGTTGCTGGGGTTTTATACATAAGGGGCGTGGTTTCTGGGGTTCTATACATGAGGGGCGTGGTTTCTGGGGTTCTATACATAAGGGGCGTGGTTGCTGGGGTTCTATACATAATGGGCGTGGTTTCTGGGGTTCTATACATAAGGGGCGTGGTTTCTGGGGTTCTATACATGAGGGGCGTGGTTTCTGGGGTTCTATACATAAGGGGCGTGGTTTCTGGGGTTCTATACATAAGGGGTGTGGTTTCTGGGGTTCTATACATAAGGGGCGTGGTTTCTGGGGTTCTATACATAAGGGGCGTGGTTTCTGGGGTTCTATACATAAGGGGTGTGGTTTCTGGGGTTCTATACATAAGGGGCGTGGTTTCTGGGGTTCTATACATAAGGGGCGTGGTTTCTGGGGTTCTATACATAAGGGGCGTGGTTTCTGGGGTTCTATACATAAGGGGCGTGGTTTCTGGGGTTCTATACATAAGGGGCGTGGTTTCTGGGGTTCTATACATAAGGGGCGTGGTTTCTGGGGTTCTATACATAAGGGGCGTGGTTTCTGGGGTTCTATACATAAGGGGCGTGGTTTCTGGGGTTCTATACATAAGGGGTGGTTTCTGGGGTTCTATACATAAGGGGCGTGGTTTCTGGGGTTCTATACATAGGGGCGTGGTTGCTGGGGTTCTATACATGAGGGGCGTGGTTTCTGGGGTTCTATACATGAGGGGTGTGGTTCTGGGGTTCTATACATAAGGGGTGTGGTTGCTGGGGTTCTATACATAAGGGGCGTGGTTTCTGGGGTTCTATACATAAGGGGCGTGGTTTCTGGGGTTCTATACATAAGGGGCGTGGTTGCTGGGGTTCTATACATAAGGGGCGTGGTTTCTGGGGTTCTATACATAAGGGGCGTGGTTGCTGGGGTTCTATACATAAGGGGCGTGGTTTCTGGGGTTGTATACATAAGGGGCGTGGTTTCTGGGGTTCTATACATAAGGGGCGTGGTTTCTGGGGTTCTATACATAAGGGGTGTGGTTTCTGGGGTTCTATACATAAGGGGTGTGGTTGCTGGGGTTCAATGCATAAGCTATCAGGGCCGTGGTTGCTGGGGTTGAGTGCTCACCTCGGGCAGGTCCTGGAGGGGGTTGTGCAGCAGGGTCACCGAGGGGTCCAGGTCTTGCTTGAGCTTGGCCGCCGCCGCTCCCACCTCCTCGGCGTGCAGGGCCTTAGAGTTGCTCCACAGCGGACACCTAGCCACAAAAACCCCAATGCAAGGATGAATATTAGATTTAATTTTCTAGAGAAGTAACAATTAATTCCTGCAATGAAAAGTATGACTGTTGTAAGCCAGGTATATACAGAAATGCCTGTTATGAATATTACATCTCAGAACAAAGAAATGAGCTGGTGTTGAAGACAATCAATACAATATACATATAATACAATACACATAAAGGTCTCTCATAAAACATAAGAACATAAGAAAATAAGGAACATAAAAATAACAACAGGCCGCGAGACCTACACGTGGTAGTTCCTGTTACTGAACACTACCTACATCCACCTTTCATCCCCATCCTTCCACCTTTCATCCCCATCCCTCCACCTTTCATCCCCATCCAATACACCTTTCATCCCCATCCAATACACCTTTCATCCCCATCCAATACACCTTTCATCCCCATACAATACACCTTTCTCCCCATCCAATACACCTTTCTCCCCATACAATACACCTTTCATCCCAATCCCCATCCAATACACCTTTCATCCCCATCCAATACACCCTTTTCATCCCCATCCAATACACCTTTCATCCCATCCAATACACCTTTCTCCCCATACAATAACCTTTCATCCCCAATCCCCATCCAATACACCTTTCATCCCCATACAATACACCTTTCCTCCCCATCCAATACACCTTTCATCCCCATCCAATACACCTTTCATCCCCATAAAATTTACACCTTTCATCCCCATACAATACACCTTTCATCCCCATACAATACACCTTTCATCCCCAATCCCCACCCAATACACTTTCATCCCCATACAATACACCTTTCATCCCCATCCAATCACCCTTTCATCCCCATCCATACACCTTTCATCCCCATCCAATAAAACCTTTCATCCCCATCCAATACACCTTTCATCCCCATCCAATACACCTTTCATCCCCATCCAATACACCTTTCATCCCCATCCAATACACCTTTCATCCCCATCCAATACACCTTTCATCCCCATCCAATACACCTTTCACCCCCATACAATACACCTTTCATCCCCATAAAATACACCTTTCATCCCCATACAATACACCCTTTCATCCCCATCCAATACACCTTTCATCCCATACAATACACCTTTCATCCCCCCATACATACACCTTTCATCCCCATCCAATACACCTTTCATCCCCATCCAATACACCTTTCATCCCCATCCAATACACCTTTCATCCCCATCCAATACACCTTTCATCCCCATCCAATACACCTTTCATCCCCATCCAATACACCTTTCATCCCCATCCAATACACCTTTCATCCCCACCCAAATACACCTTTCATCCCATACAATACACCTTTCTCCCCAATCCCCATCCAATACACCTTTCATCCCCATCCAATACACCTTCACCCCCCATCCAATACACCTTTCATCCCCATCCAATACACCTTTCATCCCCATACAATACACCTTTCATCCCATACAATACCCCTTTCATCCCCAATCCCCATCCAATAACACCTTTCATCCCCTACAATACACCTTTCATCCCCATCCAATACACCTTTCATCCCCACCCAAATACACCTTTTTCATCCCCATACAATCCACCTTTCATCCCATACAATACCCCTTTCATCCCCATACAATACACCTTTCATCCCCATACAATACACCTTTCATCCCCATACAATACACCTTTCATCCCCATACAATACACCTTTCATCCCCATACAATACACCTTTCATCCCCATACAATACACCTTTCATCCCCATACAATACCCCTTTTTCACCCCCATACAATACACCTTTCACCCCCATACAATACCTTTCTCCCCATCCAATACACCTTTCATCCCCATCCAATACACCTTTCATCCCCATACAATACACCTTTCATCCCCATACAATACACCTTCATCCATACAATACACCTTTTTCCACCCCCATAAAATACACCCTTTCATCCCATCCAATACACCTTTAAATCCCCATCCAATACACCTTTCACCCACCCAAAACAATACACCTTTCATCCCCATACAATACACCTTTCATCCCCATCCAATACACCTTTCATCCCCATAAAATACACCTTTCATCCCATCCAATACACCTTTCATCCCCTACAATACACCTTTCATCCCCATACAATACACCTTTCATCCCAAAACAATACACCTTTCATCCCCATACAATACACTTTCATCCCCATACAATACACCTTTCATCCCCATACAATACACCTTTTTCATCCCCATCCAATACCCCTTTCATCCCCTCCAATACCCTTTCATCCCCATACAATACACCTTCCCCATACAATACACCTTTCATCCCCAATCCCATCCAATACCCCTTTTCATCCCCATACAATACACCTTTCATCCCCATACAATAACCTTTCACCCCAACAATACACCTTTCATCCCCAATCCCCACCCAAATACACCTTTCTCCCCATCCAATACACCTTTCATCCCCATACAATACACCTTTCATCCCCATACAATACACCTTTCATCCCCAATCCCCATCCAATACACCTTTCATCCCCATCCAATACACCTTTCATCCCCATACAATACCCCTTTCATCCCCATCCAATACACCTTTCATCCCCATACAATACACCTTTCATCCCCATACAATACACCTTTCTCCCCATACAATACCCTTTCACCCCCATCCAATACACCTTTCATCCCCATCCAATACACCTTTCATCCCATACAATACACCTTTCATCCCCACCCAAATACACCTTTCATCCCCATACAATACACCTTTCATCCCCATCCAATACACCTTTCATCCCCATACAATACACCTTTCATCCCATACAATACACCTTTCATCCCCACCCCAATACCCCTTTTCATCCCCATACAATACCCCTTTCACCCCCATACAATACACCTTTCATCCCCACCCCAATACACCTTTTCATCCCCATACAATACACCTTTCATCCCCATACAATACACTTTCATCCCCATACAATACACCTTTCACCCCCTCCAATACACCTTTCATCCCCATACAATACACCTTTCACCCCCATAAATACACCTTTCATCCCCATACAATACACCTTCAACCCCATCCAATACACCTTTCATCCCATACAATACAACCTTTCACCCATACAATACACCTTTCATCCCATACAATACACCTTTCATCCCCATACAATACACCTTTCATCCCCATACAATCCACCTTTCATCCCCATCCAATACAACCTTTCATCCCCATACAATACACCTTTCATCCCCATACAATACACCTTCATCCCCACCCCAATACACCTTTCATCCCATACAAATACCCCTTTCATCCCAATCCCCATCCAAATTTACACCTTTCATCCCCATACAATACCCTTTCAATCCCCATACAATACACCTTTCACCCCCAATCCCCATCCAATACACCTTTCATCCCCACCCCAATACACCTTTCATCCCCATAAAATACACCTTTCATCCCCAATCCCCATACAATACCCCTTTTTCATCCCCTACAATACACCTTTCATCCCAATCCCCATCCAATACACCTTTCATCCCCATACAATACACCTTTCATCCCCATACAATACACCTTTCATCCCCAATCCCATACAATACACCTTTCATCCCCATACAATACACCTTTCATCCCATACAATACACCTTTCATCCCCAATCCCCATCCAATACACCTTTCATCCCCATACAATACACCTTTCATCCCCAATCCCCATCCAATACACCTTTCCCCCCATACAATACACCTTTCATCCCCATAAAATACACCTTTCACCCCCAATCCCCATACAATACACCTTTCATCCCCATCCAATACACCTTTCATCCCCATACAATACACCTTTCATCCCCAATCCCCATCCAATACACCTTTCATCCCCATCCAATACAACCTTTATCCCCATCCAATACACCTTTCATCCCCCATCCAATACACCTTTCATCCCATACAATACCCCTTTTTCACCCCCAATCCCCATCCAATACACCTTTCATCCCCCATACAATACACCTTTCATCCCATCCAATACACCTTTCATCCCATCCAATACACCTTTCATCCCCATACAATACACCTTTCATCCCCATAAAATACACCTTTCACCCCCAATCCCCATCCAATACACCTTTCATCCCCATCCAATACACCTTTCATCCCCATCCAATACACCTTTCATCCCCATACAATACACCTTTCATCCCCATACAATACACCTTTCATCCCCATACAATACACCTTTCATCCCCAATCCCCATCCAATACACCTTTCATCCCCATCCAATACACCTTTCATCCCCATACAATACACCTTTCACCCCCATACAATACCCCTTTCATCCCCAATCCCCATCCAATACACCTTTTCACCCCCATCCAATACCCCTTTTTCATCCCCATCCAATACACCTTTCATCCCCATACAATACACCTTTCATCCCCATACAATACACCTTTCATCCCCATACAATACACCTTTCATCCCCATCCAATACACCTTTCATCCCCATACAATACACCTTTCATCCCCATACAATACACCTTTCATCCCCATCCAATACACCTTTCATCCCATACAATACACCTTTCTTTCCCCATACAATACACCTTTCATCCCCATCCAATACACCTTTCATCCCCATACAATACACCTTACATCCCAACCCCCCATCCAATACACCTTTCATCCCCATACAATACACCTTTAAATCCCCATACAATACACCTTTCATCCCCAATCCCCATCCAATACACCTTTCATCCCCATCCAATACACCTTTCACCCCCATACAATACACCTTTCATCCCCAATCCCCATACAATACACCTTTCATCCCCATACAATACACCTTTCATCCCCAATCCCATCCAATACACCTTTCATCCCCATACAATACACCTTTCATCCCATACAATACACCTTTCATCCCCAATTCCCCATACAATCCCCTTTTCATCCCCATACAATACACCTTTCATCCCCATACATACACCTTTCACCCCCAAAATCCCCATCCAATACACCTTTCATCCCCATACAATACACCTTTCTTTCCCAATCCCCACCCAAATACACCTTTCATCCCCATACAATACACCTTTCATCCCCAACCCCCCATACAATACACCTTTCATCCCCATACAATACACCTTTCATCCCCATACAATACACCTTTCATCCCCATAAAAATACACCTTTCATCCCCAATCCCCATACAATACACTTTCATCCCCATCCAATACACCTTTCATCCCCATACAATACACCTTTCATCCCCATCCAAACACCTTTCATCCCCAATACAATACACCTTTCATCCCATACAATACACCTTTCATCCCCATACAATACCCTTTCATCCCCAACCCCCATCCAATACACCTTTCCCCCATACAATACACCTTCACCCCCATCCAATACACCTTTCATCCCATACAATACACCTTTCATCCCCATCCAATACACCTTTCCCCCATACATACACCTTTCATCCCCAATCCCCATCCAATACCCCTTTCATCCCCATACAATACACCTTTCATCCCCATCCAATACCCCTTTTTCATCCCCATCCAATACACCTTTCATCCCCATCCAATACACCTTTCACCCCCATACAATACACCTTTCATCCCCATACAATACACCTTTCATCCCCAATCCCCACCCAATACACCTTTCATCCCCATCCAATACCCCTTTCATCCCCATACAATACACCTTTCATCCCCAATCCAATACACCTTTCATCCCCATCCAATACACCTTTCATCCCCAATCCCCATCCAATACACCTTTCATCCCCATCCATACCCTTTCATCCCCATACAATACACCTTTCATCCCCAATCCAATACACCTTTCATCCCCATCCAATACCCCTTTTCATCCCCAACCCAAATACACCTTTCATCCCCTCCAATACACCTTTCTCCCCATCCAATACACCTTTCATCCCCATACAATACACCTTTTTCACCCCCATCCAATACACCTTTCATCCCCATACAATACACCTTTCATCCCCATCCAATACACCTTTCATCCCCATACAATACACCTTTCATCCCCATCCAATACAACCTTTCTTTCCCCATCCAATACACCTTTCACCCCCAAATACAATCCCACCTTTCACCCCCATACAATACACCTTTCATCCCCATCCAATACCCCTTTTCATCCCCAATCCATACAACCTTTCATCCCCATACAATACACCTTTCATCCCCATCCAATACACCTTTCATCCCCATACAATACACCTTTCATCCCCATACAATACACCTTTCATCCCCATACAATACACCTTTCATCCCCATCCAATACACCTTTCATCCCCATCCAATACACCTTTCATCCCCATACAATACACCTTTCATCCCCATACAATACACCTTTCATCCCCATCCAATACACCTTTCATCCCCATACAATACACCTTTCATCCCCATCCAATACACCTTTCATCCCCATAAAATACACCTTTCATCCCCAATCCCCATCCATACACCTTTCATCCCATACAAACACCTTTCATCCCCATACAATACACCTTCACCCCCCATCCAATACACCTTTCATCCCCATACAATACACCTTTCATCCCCTAAAATACACCTTTCATCCCCACCCAAATACACCTTTCATCCCCATAAAATACACCTTTAAATCCCCATCCAATACACCTTTCATCCCCATACAATCCCACCTTCATCCCCAATCCCCACCCAAATACACCTTTCATCCCCATCCAATACACCTTTCATCCCATACAATACACCTTTCATCCCCATCCAATACACCTTTCATCCCCATACAATACACCTTTCATCCCCAATCCCCATCCAATACACCTTTCATCCCCATCCCAATACACCTTTCTCCCCATACAATACACCTTTCATCCCCATCCAATACACCTTTAAATCCCCATACAATACACCTTTCATCCCCATCCAATAAAACCTTTCATCCCCATACAATACACCTTTCATCCCCATACAATACCCCTTTCATCCCCATAAAATACACCTTTCATCCCCAATCCCCATCCAATACACCTTTCATCCCCATACAATACACCTTTCATCCCCATCCAATACACCTTTCATCCCCATCCAATACACCTTTCATCCCCATCCAATACACCTTTCATCCCCATCCAATACACCTTTCATCCCCATCCAATACACCTTTCATCCCCATCCAATACACCTTTCTCCCCATACAATACACCTTTTCATCCCCAACCCCCCATCCAATACACCTTTCATCCCCCATCCAATACACCTTTCATCCCCATACAATACACCTTTCACCCCCAATCCCCATCCAATACACCTTTCATCCCCATCCAATACACCTTTCATCCCCACCCAAATACACCTTTCATCCCCATCCAATAAAACCTTTCATCCCCATACAATACACCTTTCATCCCCATCCAATACACCTTTCATCCCCATCCAATACACCTTTCATCCCCATCCAATACACCTTTCATCCCCATCCAATACACCTTTCATCCCCATCCAATACACCTTTCATCCCTATACAATCTACCATTCATCCCCATCCAAAGAGTAAAGAGTATCCCCATAACAGGAGTAAAACCATCCGAGTTCCTTACTTCCTGGGGTCGGTGGGTTTGGGGTTGTCCTCGAAGTGGTCGTATCCCTTGATGGGCTTCTTGCATATGTAGCACATCATGGCGCCGCACGAACACACCATCTTGTTGCAGCCGTCCTCCTTGATGAACCGCTTCTTGCACTTCCAACACTCCCTGTACAAAGACAGTCATGTAATTAGTCACCAGATAGACTTCTTACACTTCCTACACTCCCTGCTCAAACAGTCATGTAATTAGTCACCAGATAGACTTCTTACACTTCCAACACTCCCTGCTCAAACAGTCATGTAATTAGTCACCAGATAGACTTCTTACACTTCCAACACTCCCTGCTCAAACAGTCATGTAATTAGTCACCAGATAGACTTCTTACACTTCCAACACTCCCTGCTCAAACAGTCATGTAATTAGTCACCAGATAGACTTCTTACACTTCCTACACTCCCTGCTCAAACAGTCATGTAATTAGTCACCAGATAGACTTCTTACACTTCCTACACTCCCTGCTCAAACAGTCATGTAATTAGTCACCAGATAGACTTCTTACACTTCCAACACTCCCTGCTCAAACAGTCATGTATTATCACCAGATAACTTCTTACACTTCCAACACTCCCTGCTCAAACAGTCATGTAATTAGTCACCAGATAGACTTCTTACACTTCCAACACTCCCTGCTCAAACAATTATGAAATTAGTCACCAGATAGACTTCTTACACTTCCACACTCCCTGCTCAAACAGTCATGAAATTAGTCACCAGATAGACTTCTTACACTTCCAACACTCCTGCTCAAACAGTCATGAAATTAGTCACCAGATAGACTTCTTACACTTCCAACACTCCCTGCTCAAACAGTCATGTAATTAGTCACCAGATAGACTTCTTACACTTCCAACACTCCCTGCTCAAACAGTCATGTAATTAGTCACCAGATAGACTTCTTACACTTCCAACACTCCCTGCTCAAACAGTCTGTAATTAGTCACCAGATAGACTTCTTACACTTCCAACACTCCCTGCTCAAACAGTCATGAAATTAGTCACCAGATAGACTTCTTACACTTCCAACACTCCCTGCTCAAACAGTCATGTAATTAGTCACCAGATAGACTTCTTACACTTCCAACACTCCCTGTACAAAGACAGTCATGTAATTAGTCACCAGATAGACTTCTTACACTTCCAACACTCCCTGCTCAAACAGTCATGAAATTAGTCCCAGATAGACTTCTTACACTTCCAACACTCCCTGCTCAAACAGTCATGTAATTAGTCCACCAGATAGACTTCTTACACTTCCAACACTCCCTGCTCAAACAGTCATGTAATTAGTCACCAGATAGACTTCTTACACTTCCAACACTCCCTGCTCAAACAGTCATGTAATTAGTCACCAGATAAGACTTCTTACACTTCCAACACTCCCTGCTCAAACAGTCATGAAATTAGTCACCAGATAGACTTCTTACCTTCCACACTCCCTGTACAAAGACAGTCATGTAATTAGTCACCAGATAGACTTCTTACACTTCAACACTCCCTGCTCAACAGTCATGAAATTAGTCACCAGATAGACTTCTTACACTTCCACACTCCTGCTCAAACAGTCATGTAATTAGTCACCAGATAGACTTCTTACACTTCCTACACTCCCTGCTCAAACAGTCATGTATTAGTCACCAGATAGACTTCTTACACTTCCAACACTCCCTGCTCAAACAGTCATGAAATTAGTCACCAGATAGACTTCTTACACTTCCAACACTCCCTGCTCAACAGTCATGTAATTAGTCACCAGATAGACTTCTTACACTTCCTACACTCCCTGCTCAACAGTCATGTATTAGTCACCAGATAGACTTCTTACACTTCCACACACTCCCTGCTCAAACAGTCATGTAATTAGTCACCAGATAGACTTCTTACACTTCCAACACTCCCTGCTCAGTCATGTAATTAGTCACCAGAATAGACTTCTTACACTTCCAACACTCCCTGCTCAGTCATGTAATTAGTCACCAGATAGACTTCTTACACTTCCAACACTCCCTGCTCAAACAGTCATGTAATTAGTCACCAGATAGACTTCTTACACTTCCAACACTCCCTGCTCAAACAGTCATGTAATTAGTCACCAGATAGACTTCTTACAATTCCTACACTCCCTGCTCAAACAGTCATGAAATTAGTCACCAGATAGACTTCTTACACTTCCAACACTCCCTGCTCAAACAGTCATGAAATTAGTCACCAGATAGACTTCTTACACTTCCTACACTCCCTGCTCAAACAGTCATGTAATTAGTCACCAGATAGACTTCTTACACTTCCAACACTCCCTGCTCAAACAGTCATGAAATTAGTCACCAGATAGACTTCTTACACTTCCAACACTCCCTGCTCAAACAGTCATGAAATTAGTCACCAGATAGACTTCTTACACTTCCTACACTCCCTGCTCAAACAGTCATGTAATTAGTCACCAGATAGACTTCTTACACTTCCAACACTCCCTGCTCAAACAGTCATGAAATTAGTCACCAGATAGACTTCTTACACTTCCAACACTCCCTGCTCAAACAGTCATGAAATTAGTCACCAGATAGACTTCTTACACTTCCAACACTCCCTGCTCAAACAGTCATGAAATTAGTCACCAGATAGACTTCTTACACTTCCTACACTCCCTGCTCAAACAGTCATGTAATTAGTCACCAGATAGACTTCTTACACTTCCAACACTCCCTGCTCAAACAGTCATGTAATTAGTCACCAGATAGACTTCTTACACTTCCAACACTCCCTGCTCAAACAGTCATGTAATTAGTCACCAGATAGACTTCTTACACTTCCAACACTCCCTGCTCAAACAGTCATGAAATTAGTCACCAGATAGACTTCTTACACTTCCTACACTCTCTGCCCAAAGACAAACATCAAAACAGTCATCAGATACAAGTTTTCACCTGTCTTTTCATGCAAACACTTTTTGTGCCCGCTCCGCCACCCCAGCTATTTTTTTGGTGACCTAACTGGTGCTGCGGCCCCCTAGAACCCCCCGCTAGTTCACTAACTTAAGCTGGACATTGGCTACGTACCTAACCTTACTGAGTTATCAAACCACTCTCACCCACATGAAGATCGGCCACCCCATAAATAGCTGGGGTGGCGGATCTTCATGAGATCCAACTTATGTATTAAATTTTACTATTTCTGTAACTCCCATGCAGTTATATTCTTTCACTTAAAATTCCAATGGCTACACTTTGACATAATCAAACTAAATCATTACTACTCATTCACAACACATCTCTAACGCCTAAAAAAAACCTATTATGCCTATATTTCCAGCACTGATAAGTCCATGCCCTGCACACCCACCTGACCATGGCCTCCGTCATCTTGTTCTCCAGGAATACTCGCGTGTCCTTCTGATGCTGCTTCTCCACCTCCTCACAGTGCAAGGGAACGTGATTGGGTTCCTTGCAATACCTGGACAAAGTATACAGATAAGTGTTTATTCTTTCCATTTCTTCTCCTTTATTATTATCATTTATTATTTATCTATTTTATTCCCCTTTATTATTTATATATTATCATTTTAACGATACGATGGAACGTTATTGGAACGATACGATAACGATCGTTTCCATTTATATATTATCATTCCGGCCATTGCCACTTGAAAAAAACACATTAGCAAGAGAAGCAATATTGCGGTGGTGATTTCAAGATTGAAGACAGTCAGTCAGAGGAGGGGAGTTGATTTGATTGTTTTGATATTTTGGATTATAAATAATACGTAGTTCTGGATGCTGCCAGTTGCTACCTACAGGAATCACCAGCGACTTATTCTGTCTCTCATTATTCCTTTATAATTATCATGAACTTATTTACTGCAACATTTGTCTGGTCCATCAAATCCTAAATATGTAATACCGAGGTCCATTAAAATTAAAGTAATCGTCCAGACCATTTCATCATTCCTGATTTAATGCAATCAAATCATAGTCATTAACGAGTATATCAAGAACACGTCGTCACTTTTTGTATCCAGTCAGCC
Source organism: Chionoecetes opilio (assembly GCA_016584305.1). NCBI lineage: Eukaryota > Metazoa > Arthropoda > Malacostraca > Decapoda > Majidae > Chionoecetes > Chionoecetes opilio. Next base: position 196,517 of record JACEEZ010010991.1, read on the forward strand.
GTTTTTAAATAATCCGCAATCAAAATCTGCAAATTCCCCGAGTTTTCAAAACGCTCTCAAGGTTTGCAGACGCTCATGCTCAGGCTCGGTGACTTAGCATCAGGGAGGCTCATCTTCCCGCGCTGATCAGAGAGGCACGTAAACACAGAGATAAATATATTACTTGAAGATATTTGGGTGTTTCTGATAGATTTTTTGCGCTATATGCCACATGCATGCATCCTTTATGGGTGCAGCAAGACAGCTGTGCCTTTCGAGAAAAGTTTGCACATGGAAAGGAGTGGCGTGTGTAGGGTGATACACGCCTATAGTGTGTTGGGGCGAGCAGTTGTGTTGAGAAACGGCGCCCTCCCGTAAGACTGACTCAGTCCAACACTATACCAGACCAGGTGGCCCTGTTAGACAGGGACGCCAGGACTGGCAGCAGCGGTGGACCACCACGACTGAGGCTTTGCCTCTTAACAAGACCAAGTAAACCAGTTGTGGAGTGGGCGTGCCCTGTGGTGAGAGACCCTGTGTTGGTGTGGCTGTCACACTTTCTGCCTTCCCGCCCGCATATTTTCCAACTCTATGCTGTAGTTAATGCTAGTACATATGTGGTTTCCGAGTAATGACGTTTGACTGTAGCTCCAAAACTAACCATAGGATTTTCTCGAAAGTACCTTCATTGTGATTCCCACACACACATGGTTTAACCTTATTTACCAATCCATGTTTTGGAGAAGTGCCAGGTCCTCCTGCTGAACCTCAGGCTCTGCTAACACCTGTTCATCCACCTCGTACTCGGGCTCAAACATAGGATTCCATGACAATCTGAGGTTCGTTTTCCTCATAGTATACGCGACCAGCGTCATTTCTTTCGGTGTCAGATTGAGCATCGTTCTCTAGATGTCACAGCGACAGATTCACTGTCTGACACCGAAGTAAATCGCTCACCCATAACATTTCCCGACAGGTGTCGACAGAGTGTCTGTGGGCGTCCCTGTTCTGACGTCGTCAAGTCGTAGCCCTGTTGGAGGGAAGACTTTTTTTTTCGCGCGCTTTTTACAAAAGTCGTGTTTTTACGGAAATAAGGCCTGGAAATCAATTATTTTTGGTGGATTAGGTGTTTTGAATGTACATTCAACATAATTCGGCAAAAAAAATTTGGGTCTGGACGATTACTTTAAGGTTTACTGTATTTGGAAATGAGTCAAACTGTAACCATATGTTCTTTAACCCCTTCACGCCCAGATCTTTCCTTTGCTAAATAAAATTGTCTGTTGTTAGCCATAAAATTACGAAAAGTAACTGAATATACCAAATTAGCCAGTGGACAAGGATACTAAACAGGTCATAGCTATAAAACATTGCTTATATTCATTGAAAATCATCAAATGGTGGCCAAATTACAATGAAAATTACGTTCTGAGCCTCAAGTGGTTAAGTAACACAAGCACACCCACCTGCACGAGTCCTTCATACACTCTGGGTTGAGACACTTGAACACTTTGTCCTCCGGGTTTGGCATGATGGTCTGGAAGTTACAGAAGGGACAGGCCACCAGGTCATCAATGTCAGCAGCGGCAATCTCCTCCAGCTGTTTACGTTCCAGAATTTTTGAGAAGATGGAAGGCTTCATGACTTTTTGGAGGGTTGTCAAGGAGAACTCGGCCTTGCACTCGCCCTGCAGACATCGGAAACTTGTCCTGCCCTGCCCGATTTCTTCCTCCACAAACCTGCAGAGAGGTAGGTAGGTAGGTAGGTAGGTAGGTAGGTAGGTAGGTAGGTAGGTAGGTAGGTAGGTAGGTAGGTAGGTAGGTAGGTAGGTAGGTAGGTAGGTATGGGAGGTAGGTGGTAGGTAGGTAGGTAGTAGGTGGTAGGTAGGTAGGTAGGGAGGTAGGTATGGGAAAGGGAGGTAGGTAGTAGGTAGGTAGTAGGTGGTAGGATAGGTAGTGGTAGGTAGGTGGTAGGTAGGTAGGTAGGTAGTAGGTAGTTAGGTAGGTAGGTAGGTAGGTAGGTAGGTAGGTAGGTAGGTAGGTAGTAGGGTAGGTGGGTTTAGGTGGTAGGTAGGTAGGTAGGTAGGTAGGTAGGTAGGTAGGTAGGTAGGTAGGTAGGTAGGGTAGGTAGGTAGGTAGGTAGGTAGGTAGTAGGTAGGTAGGTAGGTAGGTAGGTAGGTAGGTAGGTAGGTAGGTAGGTAGGTAGGTAGGGGTAGTTAGGAGGTAGGTAGGAGGTAGGTAGGTAGGTAGGTAGGTAGGTAGGTAGGTAGGTAGGTAGGTAGGTAGGTAGGTAGGTAGGTAGTAGGTAGGTAGGTAGGTAGGTAGGAAAGGTAGGTAGGTAGGTAGGTAGGTAGGTAGTAGGTATGTAGGTAGGTAGGTAGGTAGGTAGGTAGGTAGGTAGGTAGGTAGGTAGTAGGTAGGTAGGTAGGTAGGTTAGGTAGGTAGGTAGGTAGGTAGTAGGTAGGTAGGTAGGTAGGTAGGTAGGTAGGTAGGTAGGTAGGTAGGTAGGTAGGTAGGTGGGTTTAGGTAGGTAGGTAGGTAGGTAGGTAGGTAGGTGGGTAGTAGGTAGGTAGGTAGGTAGGTAGGTAGGTAGGTAGGTAGGTAGGTAGGTAGGTAGGTAGGTAGGTAGTGTAGGTAGGTAGGTAGGTAGGAGGTAGGTAGGTAGGTAGGTAGGTAGGTAGGTAGGTAGGTAGGTGGGTTTAGGAGGTAGGTAGGTAGGTAGGTAGGTAGGTAGGTAGGTAGGTTAGGTAGGTAGGTAGGTAGGTAGGTAGGTAGTAGGTAGGTAGGTAGGTAGGTAGGTAGGTAGGTAGGTAGGTAGAGTAGGTAGGTAGGTAGGTAGGGTAGTAGGTAGGTAGGTAGGTAGGTAGGTAGGTAGGTAGGTAGGTAGGGTAGGTAGGTAGGTAGGTAGGTAGGTAGGTAGGTAGGTAGTAGGTAGGTAGGTAGGTAGGTAGGTAGGTAGGTAGGTAGGTAGGTAGGTAGGTAGGTAGGTAGGTAGGTAGGTAGGTAGGAGGTAGGTAGGTAGGTAGGTGGGTAGGTGGGTTTAGGTGGTAGGTAGGTGGGTAGTAGGTAGGTGGGTTTAGGTAGGTAGGTAGGTAGGTAGGTAGGTAGGTAGGTTAGGTAGGAAGTAGGTAGGTAGGTAGGTAGGTAGGTGGGTTTGGTAGGTTAGGTAGGTAGTAGGAGGTAGGTAGGTAGGTGGTAGGTAGGTAGGTAGTGTAGGTAGGTGGGTAGGTAGGTGAGGTAGGTAGGTAGGTAGGTTAGGTAGGTGGGTTTAGGTAAGGTAGGGTTAGGTAGGTAGGTAGGTAGGTAGGTAGGTAGGTAGGTAGGTAGGTAAGGTAGGTAGGTAGGTAGGTAGGTAGGTAGGTGGGTAGGAGGTAGTAGGTAGGTAGGTAGGTGGTAGGTAGGTAGGTAGGTAGGTAGTAGGTAGGTAGGTAGTAGGTAGGTAGGTAGGTAGGTAGGTAGGTAGTAGGTAGGTAGGTAGGTAGGTAGGTAGGTAGGTAGTAGGTAGGTAGGTAGTAGTAGTAGGTAGGTAGGTAGGAGGTAGTAGGTAGGTAGGTAGGTAGTGTAGGTAGGTAGGTAGGTAGGTAGGTAGGTAGGTAGGTATAGGTGGGTAGGTAGGTGGTAGGTATGGTAGGTAGGTAGGTAGGTAGGTAGTAGGTGGGGTTAGGTGTAGGTAGGTAGTAGGTAGGTAGTAGGTAGGTAGGTAGGTAGGTAGGTAGGTAGGGTAGGTAGGTAGGTAGGTAGGTAGGTAGGTAGGTAGTAGGTAGGTAGGTAGGTAGGTGTAGGTATGGTAGGTAGGTAGTAGGTCGTAGGTAGGGAGGTAGGTAGGTAGGTAGGTAGGTAGGAGGTAGGTAGGTAGGTGGTAGGTAGGTAGTAGGTAGGTAGGTAGAGTAGGTAGGTAGGTAGGTAGGTAGTAGGTAGGTAGGTAGGTAGGTAGGTAGGTAGATGTAGGTAGGTAGGTATGGTAGGTAGGTAGGTAGGTAGTGTAGGTAGGTAGGTAGGTAGGTAGGTAGGTAGGTAGGTAGGTAGGTAGGTAGGTAGGTAGGTAGGTAGGTAGGTAGGTAGGTAGGTAGACAGTGGTAGACAGTGGTAGACAGTGGTAGACAGTGGTAGACAGTGGTAGACAGTGGTAGACAGTGGTAGACAGTGGTAGACAAGTGGTAGACAAGTGGTAGACAGGTGCATGTATGGTGAGGGTATGTGAATGGACATAAGTAAGTATGATAGCAGTCTTTAAATAAGGATATAATTACCAATTTCATGACTGTACACCCTAATTCGCTGTAAAAGAAATACTTAAACTAGGACTGTAAACTGAGGCATTTCACTTCTCTACTTAGAAATAAATAAATGATGATGATTATTTCATCACCATTTCATGATAAATTAAATGATGAATTTTGGTGTTTTGAATTAATCTGCTAACTGTTTCTGTCGTCTTTTTTTTTTTTTTTTTGTGATTTGCGACAAAAATTATTGAAAAAAAAATTGAACCTAACTTGTACCTAACCTTTTACCTAATTAAAAATAAAAAAAAGTAAGTGATTTGCGTCAGAAGTCTAGTTACCTTCTGATACAGTTGACGCAGAACTTGTGCTGGGCGCTGCAGGGCTCCATGTCATCCTGCAGCACCTCGTCATCGTAGCAGCACTGACACTCCTGCAGCTGGTGCGACGCTTTGGCCTGAAGAACCCCATCACAACATTAAGCATGGGTCTCATTCATGGCCCAACAGGGCAAATAACAAAACTCAGAAATATTATTTCATATTTTGCCTTGCATGAAATTAAATATTTTAGCTACGTACACACAAGACTGAGGATCTCGGACATCCATGAATGTCACTCATAAATTAATGAATTGCTAGAGGAAGCAGTGTGTCCAGGTAGTAAATAAAAAAAAAAAATAATAATTATAAAAAAAAAAAAAAATAATAAAGTATAAAAATTTGGCCCCATAAGACGGGACCAAGCTGTCAATACACACGCTGGTAAATATTGAATGCTTGTACCCACCAGGAGGAAGGAACGCCGCTTGTTTTCCTCCTTCTTCCAGAGGTGCTCCTTGATCTCCGCCTGCATGCGCACGTAACACAACTCCTTGATGAAGATGTCGTCCAGGTCCCGCTCCTTCAAGTTGCCGAACCGTTTGGTCTTCCTCCGAGTCAACTTTGTGTTCTCCTGTGAATGAAAAGTGAGTCATCGATAGCCAGGCTTCTGCAAACTCAGCATCATCAAGCCCGAATGTAAGCCAGAGGAATAGTGTAATCCATTAAGTTTGTCAATTTTCAAATATAATCCAAATAATAAAAATCAGATGATCTTTGAATGGAAAAAACAAAATAACACATCATTCAGTAACTACATTACTAACTACTCGCGCCACCAACGATCCAGGGCCAACCATCACGACCCTCCAGAATGGGCAGGGCCAACCACCCGAGCCCTCAAGGAAAAACATAATAGCCTACAGGCGCTATGGGCTTAAAAAAAAAAAAAAAAAAAACCTACATGGCGCTGTGTTCTCACCTGGAGTGCTCTGAGGGTGGGCAAATAGTGGAAGTTGTGCTTCTTGAATGCATTCTCAATGTCTCGAATGAGGTGGAAAGGCAAGTCCTTTTTGAGTTGGGTGCGAACATTCTCTATGTAGGTGTGACTCATGTGGGTGTTGGTGTCCGAGAACACCTGGTGGACACCCAGGGAGGGGAACACGGGGTTAGTTGACACTTTCACAGATTTCATAGTGATAAATAATTAATACATCAATATTTACATACATATACTATTACATATACTACATACATATTACATATATATATATATATATATATATATATATATATATATATATATATATATATATATATATATAATATATATATATATATATATATATATATATATATATATATATATATATATATATAACATAGACATTTACTACATTATTTACATATATTTACTACATATATTAATGACATATATTTACTACAATTCATGTACTATCAACATATGCTGGGAACAAGATGTGGTTCCATGACACTGGCAGAGGCTTATATTGTACCCGTGTGTGAGGCCAAAGGAAACAAATATCCCCCAAAAAATCTACAATGAAGAGGAGAAAATATAGTTAAGCTGCAGTATGGTAAGAACTAAGGAAAGAAATGGAGACAAGTTCCTATGATGTGTTTGGCAGGAAAGTCATACATTGGAATTGAAATGGACTAAATGAGGAGGTGATATCAGCAAAGAATATGCACCAGTTCAAAGAAAGACTGGATAAATGTAGATACGGAGACGGGACCCCACGAGTGTAGCTCAGGCCCTGCAAAACACAACTAGGTAAATACAGTGAAGAGATTACAAAAGTCCTACTACTTGCCTCGTGAAAATGAATTGCTAACCTTTTCCGGATCCTCAAAGTATTCAAGAAATTCTTCGACGGACATTCCTTCTATGAATTTCTTTTTGATTTCAAGTCTTTTCTGCCTCTTGTGATATTCTTCAATCTTGGGATAATCTTTGTGCTTCAGTAGTTCTTCCAACACTTCCTGGAACTTGGCTTCATCCCCATTCACGCTCACACACCTGTGCATGTTCATTCTTGTAGCATTGAGGTAATCATGAACTTAATGGGGTGGTAAATGATTGGAATTGATTGTAATATACTAGTAATCAGGGTAGAACAAGAAGTAATGGATTAAAACTGGAAAAGTGTAGATTTAAAAAGGAAATAGGGAAAAATTGGTTTACAAATAGGGTGGTAAATGATTAGAATGGACTCAGTCATCAGTAGTTAGTGTGGAGTCAATAGGGAGCTTTCAAAGGAGGCTAGACAATTTCATGGATGAGGATGAAAGGTGGATGTAGGTAGTGTTAAGTAACATGAACTACCACGTGTAGGTCTCACAGCCTCTTGTAGCTTCATTATTTTATTATGTACTCAATACAAAATACTTGAGGAACAAGGACGAAGGAAAGGAAGGAAACTTGAACAAAGGAACAAGGCTAGGACAAACCTTTCCTGTAGGTAGTCAGGATCCGCATCTGCAAACATCTCGGACAGAGTCTTGACCTGTGTTGCAATCCTGTCCTCGAGATCTGATGGCTGGCTTCCCGGGTCTTCTGTAGCGTCCTCACTGGAAGGGCCGGCCACCGCTTCATCACTCCCACCCTCACCTGTGGCCGCCTCATAACCCCCACCCTCACCTGTGGCCGCCTCATAGCCCCCACCCTCACCTGTGGCCGCGTTAACATTACTCGGCCTGCGACGGCCACGGCCACGGACTGATCGGCGCTGGTGCTGGGCTGGTTTTCCGCAGGGTGAGGCACGGCGGGAGGGTTGGCAGGCTTATCAACGTGCTCCTCCATCAGACGCTCTATTAGTGCCTCAATGTCTGCGTCCGTCTGACAGGAGACCACCTGCCCCCATAGCATGTCCCTCTCCACTCCTGACACCACTGCACATATAAAGTCCATCTTAGCTTGGTACCATTTCTTCGAAGCGGGATCTTCAAATTTGAACTCGAAGTCTGTAACACTGCTGCCCGAGGCCACTTCTGGTTCTGGTTCACTTATCACCACAGGGAAATGACCGGCCTTGCTAGTCGATGGGAGGACTTCTTGGGGGAGATTCACAGGCTGTTTCACTCCCTTAGCATTTGCCTCGGGATCATGCTCGGTCCTCCTTTTCTTCTTAACCTGAGTGTGAGGCTCGGCCATTTCTCCGTGGGACCGCTTCCTGGCCGCCCACAGACCCTGGAACACTACATCTTGCACTGTCTCCTGGCGATCCACAGCAAGGTTGATGTAGGACTCCAACACAAAGGCTCTACGGTCAGGGTGGTCAATATTGTCCACCATGCTCTGATACACATCCCTGAGAGAGAAATATGGCAGCAAAGAACATATGTAGTGTGCATCCTCCCACATCTCATTGGAATGGACTCCCACAGGATGAAGTCTGGAGAGGAAGTCTGCTATGTCTGCCACACTGGTGCTGTTGCTGTTCTCATCAACACACATGTCTAAGTTAGCTGCCGTGGGAAGGTTGGGTGACGGAGGTTTAAGGTGGTCGGTCAAGAGGTTAAGAGCTGCCTGATCCCTTCCACCGCCACCGCCGCCTATCGCATCCACAACATTGGCAATTAAGTGTTGCTGTAACCCATCAATCTCCATTCTATCCTTGGTTTGAGCTTCTGTCTTCATATCTTTCACTTCCTGAGCTATATGATCCACATTTCTTTTTTCTTCACTCTTGATTTCCTTAATTCTTTCATTCAATGTTAATTCATCTTGGTGTAGATTAGCAAGACTCATATTTGTGAAGCCTTTATTTTCTGCGTCCTGTAAATCCATCGCCCGTTCCCTGATGAGTCTGTGCTGTGTGGCAAAACCTGTGGCCATTTCCAGCTCCACTGCATCGAGTCCTGCCATGCTCGTGCTCGGCTTGGGGTTGTCTCTGCTCTCCGTCCACCTCCTCACGACGGACACACTGTCGTCACTAGTGGAGGAAGACTTGCACTCGCTGGTGGAGGAAGACACGTCGTCGCTGGAGGAGGCGGAAGTGTCGTCGCTGGAGGATGAAGACGTGGCCTCGCTGCTGTCATCAGTCAACAGAATGAGGGTCGGTGGCTTGGATGGGACGGTTTTGATGACAACTACATCATCATCATCATCATCACTGTCCACTTGATTATTCCTGACAAGTGAGTCACCTTCAGCTCTTGTAGCTTCTAGATGCTTGGTGGCACAAGGCTCTGCAGTCCTGGGTTCATCCACGGTTTGGCCGGATGCTCCCTGAAGATGCTTAGTTTCTTGTTCAAGCTTTTTTCTGATCTTTTCCACGATCATTATTTCTTCAGAGGTTTTCTCCAATTCGTCTTTAATTTTCTGGACGGCAATATTTTTTTCGGCCAGTTTTCCCCGTACATGTTGGTGCAGGGGTGCGGCTATCGCCTCGATCGCTTCACTCACGCTGCAAGTGTTCTCCATCCAGTCCTTGGCACTGGCACGCAGCTGATCAAAACCAATGTGTTCCCGGGCACCAGGGCCCAACCTTTCACAGATATTTGTAACAACTCCTTCAACAACCTTGGATGTCTGCTGCTGTGTTTCCATCGTCCACCTGTGAAGAGGAAGAAAAAGAATTGGTAAAAATGGACGAGGACTGCGCGGTCATTATCTGAGACGGACTACTTTTTCCTTGCCAAAAACTGAAGCTTTTTCAGATTGAAATATGTATTTATATTTTCCGGAAACACTGTATTTTTTTCTTCTTTTCGTCATCAAATCCTAGGGTCGCCGTTTTCATTGGTAACAATGTATCTCCAATAGAGAAGAAGCACTAAAACTTGGCCAGGAAGTAATAGTCAGTGTCTCAGAAACCAGAGAAATGACGGAATTGTACGAAGACAAGTGTGACCCGCCCCACATTCGCCAGCCCGCCCGCCAGCCGGTGGTCCGCTCTGCCCCGCCCTGCCGGGAGGATTATTACACTAACAAAACCTAACCTGATCTCCTAACAGGCGGGCCTCCACCCCCCGGTTAGATTATGAACCTAACCGAACCGTAATCTAACCTACTAAAGGGTGGGGGGGCCTCTGGAAGGGGAGGGTGTGCCTGTATGTGTATTAGACAGCTATACCACTTCTTCAATATGTAGGTATGTAAGTTTTGAAGGTTACGCGGAAGTGGATTAATACTGCACGGTATACTGAGCAAAAAAAAATCCCTAATACTTCAGTTTGACATTGGTAACTACCTGGGGAGGCTGAGGCCCCCCCCCCCCCCAGCTCGTTCACTAACCTAACCTGGACACTAACCTAACCCTGGCCAACATACCCTAACCACATAACCTATCCTAACTGTTCAGGGTATAGCTGGTACTTAATCCCTGAATGCATAAACAGGGGTAAAAGTTGATCAAATGTATATATTGGGTGCTGTAATATCAAGATCAATAATTGGAACTGTCGCCAAAAATTGGAACACTCACCGACGTCGGCAAGAATTCCTATCGGCGACAGTTCCAGGGGTGTCTGGACGATTCCAGCCAATATTTTTTTGAGCAGCGCCCATTTTTACCCATTTAGCGTGTATGTATTGCCTCTGCTTGGGTATTATATCATGCAATACAGCCCCACACCCTTTCTTACCCCTTACATAGCCTTGAATATTGCACGGGAACCCGTAAATTGAAGTAAAAAGCATAAGAAAATAAGAGAAATAAGATAAGTGAAGCCAGAAATACTCAGTGTTTACCTATTTATCGTGCATATATTGTCTTTGTCAATGGGTAATATCATGCAATACAGCCCCACACCCTTTCGTACTCCTTAAATAGCCTTCAATATTGAACGGGGAGGCGTAAATTGAGGTATAAATATAAGAATAAGGATAAATAGCCAATACGGCTGCCGTGTGACGTCATCAAGAGGACTTGTATGACACGATCTCTTGATCTTGACATACACAACTGAAGGCTACTTTTCCCTTCATAATCAAATAATGATTAAATCAACACGGATAAAGTAAAATAATGATAAATAGGATACAATAAGCCTAAAAAACAATGAAATAACGAATTAATGAAATATCGTGTTTTAGAAGATGGCCTAAAAAAACTCAAATTCACCACAACAAAAATAGACTTTTTGACCAAGCCCGTATAATTCGTGAAAATATATGAGCTAATAGTATATGATGTGTGTATCTTAAAAACAGTAACAGATCCTCGTTTAGTGTTGAAACCAAGGAGCTAAACATGTTTTGCTTTTTCGATAATTTGACCCCTTCAACATCTGAGTCAGATGTATTCCTTTAGTAAACACGTGAAAAATACGTCCCATAAACACACTGCGCCTGTAGGCACAGCTAATCACACACAAATAATCTCAATGGTCATTTAGAAGGAAGAATAAGGTAGACGTTAAAGTGCAAACAAAAACCCCCTAAAACAAAGAAACAAAATACAGCCACCAGGCGCGTGATTATTACATGAAACGATGCGGAAATATTGAAATATATTAAGACACAAAAATCCCCCCTATATTTAGTGTAAAAAAAGAATTATCAACAAAATATCGGTAATATTTACGGTGTTACTAACTGATTGAGTCAGATTTCTTTTACGAAGGCCTTAAACTCGGGAGACTTTTTAAGGAAAATCATAAAACAAACTGGGGTTTCCAGTAAGGGTATGCAATCCTTTATCGGTGCACGAATTAAAAAGTGAGTATTCGTTTTAAAATGCGTAATTGGCACCTGGTAACTTCAGGATTTCCAAGGTCCAATCAGAGGCCTCGCTACATTGACAGCGAATCAGAGGCCTCGCTATATTGACAGCGAATCAGAGGCCTAGCTATATCTCTCAGCCAATCATCGTTCAGAACTTCAGGAGCCAACGGGGCCGCCATGTTTGTTGTTTACCCAAGATATATACTTATTTAATGGGAAATATGATGAGATTTATCCTTAAATACCTTATTTATGGCATATTAGTGATGCTAAGAGAATTGTTAGTGATATATATAGGTGGGACAATAATAATTACCACCATATTAGCCTTTCAGCGTAATATTCTCCCTGAAATATATGACAACACTAGCCGAAAAGCCACCCCCCGGGCGGATTTTTGGCTAGCTCCTGCGGCGAGCTATTGGTGGGCCAATGGCCCACCAAACACACTCTCTCCAGATAGCCCCTTCTAACTTTCCTGAAATCATGGATGTAGAAACGTAGATTAACGCCTTACCCATCACCACACACCCATTACCCATCACCCCCCACCTATTCCCTCACCCATCACCCCCAGCCCATTCACTCACCCATTACCCATCACCCTACATCAAGGTTTCCTCAATTCTCACAACTCATTTTTTTTTTCACAATTCTCGCTAATAGGTTACTAAAAATAAAAAAATAAAAATAAATAAAGTGATCGGATCATCCCCCAGTGACCTTAAAACGTTCCTCTGGTCGACCTGGTTCCAAAACTGTGCCATATGATGGGATTGCGCCACGGGGGGCGGAACCTATAGCGGACACACACACACAGACACACACACTTTCGCTTATATTATTATAGATAGTTTGATGCCGGTAAATGGAATATTTTGACGTGTTTTCGCTAAGTGTCTCCCGCTGAATACTACAGAGACGTACCCAGGGTATAACCTTGATGCGCTGATCCTAGGTTCGAGTCCCGCGTGCCCGAGATTAGCTTCTATGGACCACTGTGGCCCGCGCCGTACCCGTGGCCGCGGCGGTACGGGGCTGACGCCGTTATAGTGGACGAGAACTGCGCGTTCGCTCTTTAGGTCAGACACACACACTGGGGGGGCTAACACCTCACTCTTAGCCCTCTCGCTTTACCACATACACCACACCTGTCACTACGGTGTCTGTCTCTTGTATACACCTGCACGCATACGCAACACACACACACACACACAATTGGGTCCTCCGAATGGTCCTCCGCTCGAAAAGTCGTTCGCTCGAAAAGTAATTCGCTCGCAAGGTCGTGTATTCGTTCCAGGAACTCTTAAGTAACCTGGGGAAGGTAACTGTGGTAACCCGGATGTCACACTAGCCCTGTGTTTTCACCCACCATAACAGGTTCAAGGGCTAATACGACGGAGATGAGCACCGAGGCCACGCGCACTTTTGACCCAACCTGCGGAGGCAAAGGTAAACAAATGGCACCCAAGCCATTACTCTGCCTCCCTTGCCTGTGTTTCCTTCCTCCATCCCTTCCCCCACCACCCCAGCCCTGCAACAAGGCCTTCCCCTCCTTACCGGGACCATCGTGCTCCACCACACCCACCACAACGCCACAGTAGCCGCACAGAGACAACAGTTTTCCCACAGCTTATCGCCTTCCACCATGGCCTGTGTGATTCACGCGCCGATCTTGATCTTACACTCCGAGGGAAAAACGCGGCTGTCTTTCTTAAACTGCGGCTCTTTTGAAAATGTTCCTTTAAACCCCAACATAAACCAAAGGAGCCCATTCTCTCAGTCTTAAGAACATAAGAATATAAGGAAGCTACAAGAGGCCGCGAGACCTACACGTGGTAGTTCCTGTTACTTAACAGGAACCTGCATCCACCTTTCATCCCCATCCATAACACTGTCCAGCCTCCTTTTAAAGCTCCCTATTGACTCCGCACTAACTACTACCTACTTTAACTAACTAACCGTCTTTCTAACTACCTCATTCATTCTCTCCATATCCTAATAACCACCTCAGTCATTCTTTCCATGTCCTTTCAACTACCTCATTCGATCATTTCACAACATCCCATTACAGCAAAGCTTCATTCTGTTTGTCTCTCTTTAATAATAGTCACGTACTAGTATCTCATGCTTACTGTTTCATCCTCATCCATGCTATAGGCTACATCTGGCACACTTTACCACCAGACCACCTCATTATCTATCTTGCATTCTACTGTGCATACAATGATGCAACTGTGGTAACCCGGATTGTCACACTAGCCCTGTGTCCCGGCGTCGCGTGGGGGCTCTCACCCACCACCACAGGCTCAACTTAAAGGGTTAATGAGACGGAGATGAGCACCGAGGCCACGCGCAGCATGGCGTATACCCATCTTTATCTTTACCTTAATCACATTTAAAGTCACTCAAGCTATCTACCTCCTCGGGTGAATGGAGCTTCGCTCATAGCCATTCTGTCCTCTCCACTCGGGGCCACCAGCTATTAGTTTTTTTTCCGTGATGGGCAGCGATAACGCACTCATGAGAACATAAGAAAATAAGGAAGCTACAAGAGGCCGTGAGACCTACGTGGTATATAGTTCCTTTTACTTAACACTACCTACATCCAACTTTCATCCCCATCCATGAAATGATTTAGCCTCCTTTTAAAGCTCCCTATTGACCCCGCACTAACTACCACTACCACCCCGGATTAATCTCATTAGTTACGATATTACCACTACACAATGTCTAGCCCATATTCACTTCAAGCTGTCTCTCTTTTGAGTCGAGCATCTCTGAGCAGGGGCGTATTTAGGATTTTGAAACATTGGGAGCTTAGCCCAGCCAAGAGATCTTAAAATTTTTACAGGATAATTTTCAATTTATTTATGAGTATAATGAATATAAGATGTGAAGCACTGTGCCCTACCAAAAGGCTCCGGTAATTTGCTTAGGATAACTTTAGAAACATGAAATTAAAATAAAATTACGACAATTTGAGTTGGGGTTCAACTTAATTATTATTTTTATTTTCATCAGTAGGAGTAAAACCCTAAGAAAAAGAGAGCTTTGGCGTGATGAAGCAGTCATATAGGTGGTATATTCCCAATGCTTTGTTCAATACTGAAATCTGACCAACCTCGGTACTTTTTTTATTTTTTATACATAACAAAGGACTGGCCAAGGACACACAAAAATGCACTTCGAAAAAAATGCATATTTGTTAACTGTGTCTTGTCCATCTGATATTCTCTTCTTCACCTCTCCAAAAGGTCTTTCAGTGTCTCCTCTGTCATGCACTCCTCATCTCCTCTGTTCTCTATTGGATTATTGGATTCCTACATTCTGCTTGTCCTCAAAAGCCACTCACTCTTTATGCTTTGGAAATTGTCAGCTAAAATAATAAAAACATAATAACAATATCAACAAATAAACTGAGACCTGTGACCATTATCATTAAGTAGAGCAAGAGACAATTGTATATTTTATTTAAGAACATATGAATACATATCAAAGATGGGACTGGTTTGCTAGCAGGAGCTGGAGAGCATACAACTTGGAAGCACCGCCCCTGCCCACTCACATGCTCACTCTACCAACACTGTCTTACTAATGATAGATAATTTTTTGAGCATAACAAAGCACTAATAACTGAATCATTAACCCCTTGAGACCCAGAACGTAATTTTCATTGTAATTTGGGTACCATTAGACGATTTCTAGTGAATATAAGCAATATTTTATAGATATGACCTGTTTAGTATCCTTATCGACTAACTAATTTGGTATATTCAGTTACTTTTCGTAATTATATGGCTCGACATCATACAATTTTTTATAACAAAGAAAAGATCTGGGCGTGAAGGGGTTAAAAGTATGTAGTGCTGGAAATTCAGATGAGGGCGCGTGTTTGCGGAGTGAGCGAGGGAGTGAGGACGGGAGGGTGCCTGTCTGAGATCACAAAGGTAGTCCACTGAGCATTGCCCCCTGACTGATATGCTGCTACTGATAATACTGCCAAGATTGTGGTGAACTAATTCCTTTTCCTGCATTGGCTATTTCAGCAGTTATATAAACGTGTATGAATATACATATGTATATATTTATACATCATTCACTTGGCAAGCTATCTATTTGTGGTTATGTACGACTTTTTCTATTATTGCACATAAAGTGTTGATACTCAGTGATCCCCATGTAGCATTAGCCAGCACAGCTCCCCCCTTACGGTGGTGGTGCCTTGAAGGACACTCACACACACCCTTTTCAGAC
Source organism: Chionoecetes opilio (assembly GCA_016584305.1). Classification (NCBI taxonomy): domain Eukaryota; kingdom Metazoa; phylum Arthropoda; class Malacostraca; order Decapoda; family Majidae; genus Chionoecetes; species Chionoecetes opilio. The sequence goes on from JACEEZ010010991.1 coordinate 211,986, forward strand.
ATACACTGGGGGGTTAATATCCAGTGTGACCTGACCAATGACACGACGACCACCTCACAAGCTCATCAGTAATGTTCATCCACACATTGACATAATCAGCCTCTCTAACATTTGTGCACAAGGAAGTTTTACTCAATAATTGCCAGAGGAACGTAACCCATAATGTCGGGAAGTAACTACAGTCACCTTTAACATTCAACGATGTCTTTTCAATAATATTAACATATCAAAGATCAACTTCATTATTCATTACTATTAACACATACATTACTCAAAGACATGTAAAATAATATATAAAATATGGGGAAATAGGCATTGCAATATACACTTTATGCTATATAAAAAAAAGGAAGTAGAAAATGGATTAGCGACTGGATGCCCGAAGATAAGTCAGAGGCAGCCAACAGCCCACCTGACCCACCACTGAGAAGCAGGGAGAGGAGGAAGAGGCGTAGCGTTCTGACTAGCTACCCCGCCCGATTAGCTTCCCTGCCACGGCTACGCACGCACGCACGGCAAATCTGTATTATCATCAGATTCGCTTATTTCACCTAAATAACTCTTACAAAACTTAACCCAAACCTATCCTAAACCTAACCAAACCTAAATCAAACCTTAACTTAACCTAAATTTAACCACTTATTTTTATATGATAATAGCTAGGTTAGGTTACGTTAAGTTAAGGCTTGGTTTAGATTTGATTTAGGTTTAGGATAGGTGTAGGTTAAGTTTTGTAGTTATTGAGAGTTTTAACTATTACTTAGGTTACATAAGCGGTAGGGAAGCTAATCGGGCGGGGTGGCTCATCCGATCACTACAGAGGCCACCACAGCCACCACTGCACCACACCACCAGCTTCCACAACCTGGCGTGTGGAAATTTGGCAACCCTACATCAACAAATCACAAACTGCTCTCCTAAATCATGAAGCAACATAGCTTTGGTAAGTTTAGTTCCGTATCCTCCAAATAAACCTTCCCCCACAATCCTATTAAAGCAACAGCAAGAGTGGCAAGACCGCGGCTCCTGAAGCACATGGGAACCGGCGGCCTCGTCACTCCTATATAAGCATTCCTCTGGGTTCAAGTATTTCTTCATACACATTAAGGCAAAGTGAAAAATGTGTGTGTGTATGTGTAGTTAAATTTGTTGCGATATATGGGAAATGAGCAACAACCGTGGGTCTCCGTATCGTATTTAGTGGGTCGTAATTTTAAACTCCTGTATACTTTTGGTATTGACTACGTTATTACAGAAACTACCACGTGTAGGTCTCGTGGCCTCTTGTAGCTTCCTTAATTTCTTATGTTATTGTCCGGATCGTCCGTATAGCAATATAGCAGCAAGGAAATCTGTATGTACTTCCTACGTTCCTTCAAGTATCTTGTACCCGCCAGGGTGGCGCGGTTGGTAGTCACGGACATGCGTGCACTCCCTGCATTCGGTCAGCGGTTCGAGCCCACCAAGTTCTTCCTGGCGTGGTGGCGCTTTGTATAGTCAATAACCTTGTAGTTGGTACTTGCAAAGTGTCTAGATAGGATCAAAGTATCTTATCTTATCAAGTATCTTGTCTTCTTTAGCTTTTTTGCGTGTTTGTTGTCTTGTGTTTCCTACGTCCCTTTCAAACACTTCTTTGTCAAATAAATTCCCTCCATTCCCATATATACATGTGTGTGTGTGTGTGTGTGTGTGTGTGTGTGTGTGTGTGTGTGTGTGTGTGTGTGTGTGTGTGTGTGTGTGTGTGTGTGTGTGTGTGTGTGTGTGTGTGTGTGTGTGTGTGTGTGTGTGTGTGTGTGTGTGTGTGTGTGTGTGTGTTTGTGTATGTTTTTGAGGCTGACTGCCCAACAAACCCTACAGTAGGAAAAGGTCGCTGGAACGTCCAGTAGGAGACAAACGTTGTCATAAAGGTTCTATCCCTCCTTAATCTGAATGCAGAAAGTCAGAATTTAAAGGGAACTCTGTATATATACAAAATTTCCATATGACTAAAATTATAAAACTATGAACAACAAGGGCTTTTATCATAGAAAACGCATACTCTATAATAATCAATGTTTTTAATGTTCACTTTTCTTCGATTAATTTACCAGTATGTTGAGTCAAGCACTCTGGCCCACCTGCTGCCTCAAGCCAGTCCTCATCCCACTCTCCATAGCCTCATTGCTCCACAGAATGCTTCAATTATTATCATGAATTGAAAGGGAACTACCACGTGTAGGTCTCGCGGCCTCTTGTAGCTTCCTTATTTTCTTATGTTCGTATGTTCTTAAGTAACAGGAACTACCACGTGTAGGTCTCGCGGCCTCTTGTAGCTTCCTTATTTTCTTATATTCTTAATGGTTGTTGAAAATTGAGTAAGCCTTTCTGTGTTTAAATTATCAAAAATCATAATGAAATCAAGAGGATACACTGGACCTTGTGACATCAATGTGCAGCACAGTTTATTTCCCACATTATGAATACAAAATACCTTGTGCTTCTGCCACCGTCCAGTCATGACTCGGCAGCACAGAGACTCCGGGTGTTGGGGAGCAAGAGGCTGAAGCTTTGAGACTGACTGGAAGCACTACACTCAATGACCTCTGGCACCAGATCATCATCATCATCAGAAACACACAGTCTATACAAAATGCAATGTACTTGATAAGCTCAACAAACATTCTTCAAGTACTATGACGTGTTAACTGAATATCTTGTCGTGTTTAATACATCACACTAACAGAATGAATGCTTTCCCAATTCAGTGGTAATTCAGAGGTGTAGGTATGAGACAGTAACGAAACAGAAAGGCGATCTACACAGACTGCCGACTCCTGTGTTAACTAAATATCTTGTCGTGTTTAATACATCACACCAACAAAATGAATGCTTTCGTAATTCAGTGGTAATTCAGTGGTAATTCAGTGGTAATTCAGTGGTAATTCAGTGGTAATTCAGTATGATAAAGTAACGCAACAGAAAGGCTACCTACACAGACTGCTGACTCCTCTATAAGGGGTTGAAGACTTGGGTGGGCTGGTGTTGTGCCGTGTTGACTAGATACCAAACCAACCACTGTGTTCCCTTACGGTTTGGAGACAGTTTGGCAAAGTAAATATCTGATCTACCCTGAAGGCTCTGAAGCACAGTGTGAGGGGCAGACACAACCGGGTCTCTCACCGAACAATCACCATTAAGTTTGCTGCTTCAAAAGACTTGGCGTTGATCTTACAGTACGGGAATACAGAATGAGGCGAGAGTCAGAGTCTGTTCAGCAATGCAAGTGAGCAAAGGACCACATAAGCACTAGCACTAACGTTCACTTTTGTATCTACATATAATTTTATGTACAAAACGTTGATAAAAATAAATACCATTAATACTAAAAATATATATAAAATAAGAGAACAGAGAATAGTGTTCATGGTATGTAGGTTGTTGTGGCCTGGGGATCATTCATGACAATGCATAAAAACGCCAGCAAGAGTATGAAACGTGACACTGTACTAAATGCAAAGGCTCGTCAGGCTCGAGGGCGAACCTGTCGGGAGTTATGTACAGGGGGTAGGGGGGGGGGGAGGGTAGGGTTGTACAAAACTTGAGACCTTGGAACAGGCAGTGTGGCTGTCATGTACATACCTCAGTAAAGCACGTGAGTTTAAAAGTGGCTGTACAAAAGGAGCTGGGAAGCCAATACTATCGATAAATTAATGTCCCTAAATGAATGCAGCAGATGTACCGCCCGTTGGGAGGAGCAGAGGTTGTGGTGTTGGCCAAAAGAAGCCGTCACCGTCCTCCCCTGCCGCCCGGCCAACACCGCCGTACACCTGCCTTGGCCCGCACTGTCCTCTCCTCCTGATGGGGCGCTAACGACCTCTCGCTAACGACCCCTCAGGCTGGATGACAAACTATTTTTCAAAAAATAATAATTTGGCATCACCCCATAAATCACATTTTGCTGAGTCACAATGCACTGTATTCAGTCAACAGTTAATTATGAGTCGAAGGCAGCATAACAAGATGCTACCTGAACCAGTATGTATAAAATCACTCCTGGCAGTGGTGGTGAGGAGTAACATTGGCCACCGCCACCCTGTACTGTGTGAAGAGCAACTTGGCACCAGACTCGCCGCCACCGCCGGTACGGCAGTGGTGGTGTGGGGGTAATACTGCCTCACAGTGATGGCGCTGCGCCGCTGACGGAACTCTCACAGAGCCAACAGCGTGAACCTCAACACCGCCGTAATGCAGTGGCACGCAGGACACTGTACTGTCAGATCTTTGCACAAGATGTAATTTAGAACATAGCCCATCATAAAATGCCCCAGTCGGCAATGTGGACACGTGATGGAAGATAAGAACAGATTGTTGATGAAAGTTTTGACACAGCGGCGACAGCGATGCAGAGCAGCTCACATGTCTCGGCTCTTACGATGCCCAAAGGAGTTCCATGTGTGATACAAGTATTAGTGGTCCCCTAAGTCATCAATCAGGCTTCTTTGTTTGATTTTCTAATGCCAGGAATATCTCATCTAATATAAAGTTCTTCTGTTACAGAGACTGGCCACTTATCTCCGGTTAAGTTCCATCTTGAGCGCTGGAAAAAAAGATGTGTTGCTGAGCTAAAGACATAAAATACTCACACCTGTGATGGTGCAGAATCAAGATATTTCAAGATATTATAATGTTGATATTTAAATGAGAGATTAATGCTGCCTTCCTCAATAGGCTAAAATACATGCATGGCTTTGTGACAGGCGGCAGAGAGGCTCCAACCAGGCGGTTTACCCACCTTCAATAATATCCATCTTGACTTTGTCCAACTCCTTTCTCATTTCATCCATGATTTCTTCCTTAAGTCTCTCTAGGTCTCCCGAACAGGCCACGGCCCCGGCCCCGCCCTCCAGGCCATTGACCCGCGGCGCGCCCTCCTCCGAGGTGGAGCCAAACCGCTTCCGGTCCGGCTTGGGGGACCCGCCGTCCCCGCTCTTGCCGTTGGTCGACGTGTTGCCGGGACTTTTTTGGGAAGATCTCGGCGGGTCCTGTACAGTGACACAGTTCAAGGAGTATGTGTGTACTATGTATATTAATACAAGACATAAGAATAAACTAATAAGAAAAAAAAACCTTTATCAGTATTATGCAGTCTGCAGATAGACTGTTCTCAATGCTGTGGCAACAATAAGCAAACCGCTGCACTTCGGAGCCTCATGGAAAAAAACAAAATAACAGAACCCAAAATGCAATATTCTTCGGAATATAATTTATATTCCGTCACGCACACCAACCTGGGACTGAGTGGGTGAGGAAGGGGGATCCTTGTTCTTGGCGCGGCGCCTTGCCAGCGTGGCCGCCATCTCGTCCATCATGCTCATCATGCCCCCCAAGGCCGGCCGTTCCCCTGAGCCCCGGCCGATGCTGCCGCCGGAGCTGCTGGAGCCGGTGCTTTCGCTGTCCGGGGCGCGGGTCTTGCGTAGCTTGGCACCCGCTAACGCCGCCGCCAGGCCGCTGTTGGCGTTCTCTTCCGAGGACGACAGTGACCGGGCCAGCCCCCCTGGAGGTGGAGGAGGCGGAGGAGGAGCACCAGCGTGTGGAGGCGCCGGTGGGGCAGGAGGTGGAGGAGGGCCGCCCATGGGTGGAGGAGGTGGACCGCCCATAGGAGGCGCTGGAGGGGCAGGTGGACCCCCCATAGGAGGGGCCGGAGGGGCAGGGGGTCCGCCCGGTGGAAGAGGGGGAGGCCCACCGGCCGGCAACGGAGGTGGACAACTACTGGGAGGTACAGGAGGCGGCCCGCTGGAGAGAGGTATAGAGGGGCCCGGAGGTGCTGGAGGCGGGTTGTTGTTGGGAGCAGAGTTGGTGCGGTGGTGGCCGGCGGGCACGGGGGGAGGGGGAGGGGGGCCACCCATGGTCTGCTGGGTGGTCATGCGTCGCTCCTGCATCACGGCGATGTCCTCCCGCGTCATAGTCCTGCGAAGGGGGCGGTACAAATAGTGTGCTGGAAGGCTCAAGAGTTCAAATTTCTATCAGGTGTATGAAATGACTTATTCTTGACTTATGAGAAGAGGTAGTAAAGCCAGGCATGCTACAACTACAGGGAACTACAGCGTATGTCACACATGTCACACCTCATTAGTATCACAAGATCTTCAGGTAGCCTTCACCATGATAGACTTTGGTGTACATTCATTAAGAAGAAAAGGTTAATACAAAGCAGTCATAAGGGAGCCACCCAGAAGGCAGTGATGATGATCAGTGGTAGTTAGCTGTCACTCTGAAGGGCTGAAGGATGGATGAATCAAAGTATTTACCTCAGTGCCCGTCACCCCCGCTTCTACACTACACTGCTACTACTTACTACACTGCTACACTGCTACTACTTACTACCTTGCCACACTGCTACTACTTACTACCTTGCCACACTGCTACTACTTACTACCTTGCCACACCATACACATGCAAGGCAAAGATAAAGCCACTAAGGATTGAAGGTCATGGGTGCCAGAGGCTGCCATGCCCTAAAGTCCTGCTGTTAGTGAGGAGAGTTGTGAGTCAGCAGCAACGCAGCGTCAGAGGAGAGGTAGTGGTAGTATTGGTGGTGGTCCCTCGCGCGTGCACCAACCAAGAGAGCACCACCAGCCACAGGGGCGGGGCAGGGCGGGGCGGACTAGTACTGTACCGTGTGTCATGGTAATGCTGCAGGTTGTCGTAGGTCCTGTCGTAGGTTTTCTCGTAGTGGTTGCTGTACGCGTTGGGCTCAGCGTACCTGTAGCCCATGTCCTCCTCGGCGTACAGCTGGTTGTGGTACTGGGGCTGCTGCGGCTGCGTCATCAGGGGGGGCTGCTGCGGCGGCTGCTGCTGCTGGACCGGCGGCGGCTGTTGTAGCTGCGGCTGCGCGGGGGTGACGGGAGGGGGTGGGGGAGGCATTTGGCGCACACCTCCGCCATTGTTGAGCACCTGTGAGGTCATAAGAGCATTAGAATATAAGAACATAAGAAAATAAAGAAGCTACAAGAGGCTGTGAGACCTACACGTGGTAGTTCCTGTAAATCTTAATCAGTATGTTTCTTGCAGACTCAGACTTGTGGCATTAGATGAGCTACATATACAGCAGCACTACTATAACTAATCTTGCCTGACATCAATGTGGACATACATCAAGAGATATTTAGATCCACATATTAAGTCCAATCCTCTGAACAAATCTCTTTCAAAGCAGGCCTCCTCCCCTGCCTCTGTAGTCTACATCCTCTCACACACCCGTCATCTCACGCTCTCAATTACTCAATATTGACCATTTATTCCATTGGCAGATCCTAGAAACTTCCTCAAGAGTTTCAATTTAATTCAAGGAAGATAAAAATGTTACATCGTGCACATGTAACAGTCCTTGCCTCGAGTGCCTTGAGCATGGCCTGGGCAAAGGCGTCGGCATCGTCTTTGCTGGAGAAGTTGAGGCCGTAGACTTGGCGGTTGTCGCGCCACTGGTGGAAAGTGGCGGTGGCCTGGTTGTACTTGAGGCCCTTCAGGATGGCACAGTTGATCACCACCTGAAACACATTAAGAGTCGTGTACTGAAACCACTCGTCACATGTACATCAGAAAAGCACGTGGAAAAAATGGCAAATGCATAACACATATACACAAACAATAATTTAAGGGAAGATAACAAGGGAAAGAAATATATAAAAGTACACAGAAGCAAAACAAAACAAAATGAACAAAGGAAAGAGTAAAAAGGAGTAAAACATTGATGACAAATGCACAAAAGAACTAAATTTTAAGGCTCTTAGAATACGATACGTTACAATATAATACGTGCTACAATGACGCCTCACCTCGTGGTCCTGCAGCTTGCGCCCCACCACCCTGAAGGTGTTGTTGAGGGTGTGCTGGTAGATGTGCACCTTGGACAGCCCCGTGGACGTGCCCGACGGTAGCCACTTCTTGTTCACGTCGTCATAGATCATGACGGAGGCGCGTGCGCTGCACACGCTCTGCTCACTGTAAGGGGGAGAGTGACAGGGTGAGTGGCGGACAGGTTTATCTCTTCATTAAAAAAAATATATATATATTAATTAATTTTTTTTTTTTTTTACATTATTATTTTTTTTTTTTTTACATTATTATTATTATTATTATAATTTTTTTTTTTTTACATTGTAGTTTATTTTCTTCTTCTTTTTACATAAGTTTTGTTTCACTCTCTGCTTACTGCAAGGGGGAAGCACACAGAGTGGCGGGTAGGGATTTTTATATATTTATTTAAAAAAAAAAAAAAATTTTTTTTTTTTTTTTTCCATTAGGTTTTAAATTTTTTTTTTTTTTTTTTTACTATTAGTTTTAATTTTTTTTTTTACAATATCATCATTTTCTTTACATTAGACTAGCTTCTTTTTTCCATCACAAAGGACTGGCCAAGAGCAAAAAAAAAAAAAAAAAAGCGGTAACACAATGCCCGATTAGTTGGCAGTCCCTTTAAAGACAGTAAGGGAATACAGAAAGTGGGGTGGAGGGTGGAGGGTGGAGGGTGGTAAGGTGGACGTGCATCACCTGGCAATACTGATGATGATGATGGCAGAGGCAAGACATGATCTGACATGACATTTGTATATACTTATTCTAACAATCATTGTGTATTCCCCCTGAGCCAAGGAATTGTAAGGTGTCTATACACTCCATATGTTACAGAAAAAAAACTTCAGGTAACAATGACAGAGTTGGAAATTGTTCTGATGTGAGCTCTCAAGTGAGCCTCCAGGGCCTACCATCCGAGCCCTGGAGGTCACTGCCTACAGGCGCTATAGGCATAGATGAAAAAAAAAAAAAAAAAAAAAAAACTGACATTCGCACGGGTGGCTCAAATAGGGATTAATAATAATATTACTAATACTGAAAATACTAATGCTGATCCTTGTATTGAAGTAATGATTAATCTAGCAATGCCTATCATATTTTTATGTCTTGTAGTAAGTTTTGTCTAATTTGTGATTTTTAAGGAATATCTGGAAGTATCATGTCATTGTGAATTGGCTGAAATAGGGACTTCTAATAATTATAACTGAAAACTGACTCCAGATTCGTGTTCAGCATGCCCGAAAACTGCTAAGAACAAATTTTCAAGCAAATCTATTTTTAAAAAAATATTGCAAATTTTGCAAGGGGTAGGCCTATGCCTTGATTTTTTTTTTTTTTTTTTTTTTTTTTTTTTTTTTTGTGTGTGTGTGTGTACTTACAATTCTATTATAAATATAATGGTTTTGGTGAGTACAAGTAATACAATCTGTGCTGTTTTGGCATATTTTAGTGAGTTATCATTGTGTGGAGGGGCTAGAGGTAACCATCCTTGAAATCGGATTTCGGCATTCGGCTTATTCGACCCAGGTCTCCCCCCAATTAGTTTGAATTAGAGAGGGTTTCCTGTATATATAAATATATATATATATATATATATATATATATATATATATATTATATATATATATATATATATATATATATATATATATATATATATATATATATACACACACACACAGTATATCAATCTGGTATCCTATTCCGAGCAAGAGGAGAGTAAGAATAAAAAGTAAAGATCGAGAGGGTGGTGAGGCAAGGGAGATGAGGAGGTGGGAAGGGAAGGCTCGGGTCTCTGGGCGGCCAGAGCGAGTGTGGGAACCCCGCGAGTCCTATCGATTCCCCCGGCAGTGTGGCCGCGAGAGGCGTGGCAGCCACTGGGTCTGTCTGCCGGGGAGCAAAGGAGGGAAAGACATGGCAGGGGCGCCTATAGGAGGAGGGTACATATAGGGGAGAGGAGATAAAGGAGGCATGAAGGGGATTAAGGAATGTATCAGTTATTTCATTGTTTGGGGTCCTACACATTACTGGTGACCTTGATAAAAAGTTCGTGACTCACACCCAGTCCACCCACATAAAGATATCGCAATACTATAGTCTATTTCCTTTAACGAGGCGAAAATTCCATTCTATCTTAATCTAAGGTCTCATGCTTTAATGCCTATGTTTACCTGATAATATGGTTAACTATGATGAAATACAACTGAAACTGAAATTTAGAAGCGTAGCATTCTCTTCTCCTGGCATCAAATATCAGTCAGTAAGCAGCAAGGGGTCAGGATTTTTCACCTCGTTAAAAAAACACTAGAATAGAAGGAAACGATAGAAGGAAAAGCACACCTATAATAAGTCGTGTAGGGTGAGGCCAATCTATAGTGTAGTAGGTACGGTTGTAGGGCCTTGAATCTTTTATGAACACTTCCCAACATCATGAGGCGGTACTGCGGCCCACACACCGGCGCCCTCATGGAGTCCCGCCAGCATAATTCCCCAACTCTATGTGAGTATGTGGTTTCCGAATGAAGACGCTTGGCTGTAGCTCCGAAACTAACCATAGGGTTACATTGAAAATACTCTCATAGAGATTCCCACGCAAAGTTACCACATTCACACCAGGAAAACTTACCCTACCGTAACCGTAACTTAACCTAACCTGACGTGTTCAAGAGTAAACGCCACATACTCTTCCAGAAAATGGTAATATGCCACCGGCGCCCCTATCACCCCGCCCCTCACCCCAGCCCCACGCCCGCAGTTCTGTGGGCGCCACGGGACAGGCCACCGCGGCGCCAGACTGTCTCACGAACCCTCGCTGCACAACTACTAACCTGCAAAGAAAGACAACATACGTAAGAAAACAGTCATGAAAACCATAGTAAATAATGACGATTTATATGATAGAATACGTCAGGATACAGTCATGAAAACCATAGTAAATAATGACGATTTATATGATAGAATACGTCAGGATACAGTCATGAAAACCATAGTAAATAATGACGATTTATATGATAGAATACGTCAGGATACAGTCATGAAAACCATAGTAAATAATGACGATTTATATGATAAAATACGTCAGGATACAGTCATGAAAACCATAGTAAATAATGACGATTTATATGATAAAATACGTCAGGAAAGTCAGGAAAACCATAGTAAATAATGAAGTATAGATAATGAGATGTATCTATATATAGTAGCATGATTCGCTTGTGAAACTAATAAATATGTGTAAATATTATAAAACTGTGGTCAATAAACTATCTATCTATCTGATGCGGGAGTCAACACGCCCATCCTAAGTGTTGGGCGGCGGACAGGACCCAATGTGACCCAAGCTCCGCCCACCCGCCCACAGTACGCCCGCCCGCTCGTACTCAGCCCGCTCGCCTAATAACACTTTCCACTATATTTTGTTTACTTATTAATTATGATAATGGTCGCCTTCTAACGCGCGCACACTCTCTCTCTCTCTCTCTCTCTTACACACACCACACACACACACACACACACACACACACACACACACAGCGACATTGGAATATGGTGTGATCCAGCGTTTACCCACACAATTCGGTACACACACACACGCACGTTCCCACGCTCCGTATATACCAGCACAGACAAATACTACAGGGGGTGTGGGGAGGAGGGGAGTCACGGGACAACAACCACCACCACAACAGCCTACACAAAACGACCCCCCCCGGTAGCTACGTTACGTGAGAGGTGACAGTACTAGTGGCATGAATTAAATCAGATCTCCATAAGTTACATAAGAACATAAAGAAATAAGGAAGCTACAAGAAGTTACATCATTACCAAAACATTCATTAGGATTCTATCAGTTAAACCATGAGGGCGAGGTCACTTACAGAGAATATAAGCCTCTACGTTTAAGTAATAAGTGGAAGAGTCAGTAATATCTCTATAAGTGTATATATTGCCCACACGTATATAATATTATCTTTTTATTTGCTTTAGTAATTAAGTTCATTCCCTCATGTCTATAAGAGGATTGAAACGCTATCTAACTTATCTCTATTTTATTATTTAGTTTAAACTGTAGATACTATTGGACAAGACATTTAACACATCTATTTTCATACACTCTGGGAAAACAGGCCTTTCCTCCACACAAGTTATAAGCTCCACAATGCTCTACCCACGCGTCCTTATCTCAGACGACACTAGTTTTAAGAGACTTCCAGCATCCCTCAGAGCACCTCCACGTACCCACAAGATAGACACTCTGCTTAGCTTAATACACAACAACAAACACAATTACAGGCCGAAATATATATTATGTTGTTGTTGTTTTCCTGTATGCCTTCGGGTGAGGATAACATTATTATTATTATCATCATTATTATTATTATTTATATTACTATAAGTGACCTTGGGCTTGAGGGCGGCTTGTGATGGGCGCGTGAGCTAGGGCGTCTGCATCGTGAGGTGGTCAGGAGAGCGTGAAGGCTGCCCCGCCCCTCACCGTCCCGCCCCGCCTCACTCTTCCCATAGCCATTAGCCTCGTCACCCCTTAAAGCACCCACAGCCCCGCCCCGCCCCGCCCCGCCCCGTCTCCTCCCAGGGGCCCCACGACACCACCCACACTCCCAGGGGCCCCACGACACCACCCACACTCCCAGGGGCCCCACGACACCACCCACACTCCCAGGGGCCCCACGACTCACCATGCCACGCCTTTTATTATATACCTCTATTTTTCCCATGTGTGTGTGTGTGTGTGTGTGTGTGTGTGTGTGTGTGTGTGTGTGTGTGTGTGTGTGTGTGTGTGTGTGTGTGTGTGTGTGTTTAGGATCCAACCACACCCATCTATCAAGCCTACCACCACCCACGCCCATACTGTTCCCTGCCCCTCCCACACACAGTCACAAGTAAGGCACTGTGATGTAATGGGGATGACCAAAAATGAGGAAAAAATGAGGCGGAAAAAGAACAGGGATAAAACATGAAGAAAAGGTTTCGTAATGATCAGGGAGCGACAGAAAGAGAGGGAGGGGGGGGGGGGGGGAGATGTTTTGGAAATTGAAAGGTGGATAAAACGGATAGACACAGCAGGGAATGAATGAATGAATGAATGAATGAATGAAGAAGGAAGAGAGGAAAGAAAGAAGGAAGGAAGGAATGAAAAGGAAAGAAAGAAAGAAGGAAAAAAGAAGACAATGAAGGATCAAGGAAGGAAGGAAGGATAGAAGAGAAGGAAGGAAGGAAGGAAGAAAGGATAGAAGAAAACGGTAGGTACTGAATGAATGTCCTTCCTTCCCTCCTTCACTCATGGCATCCTACGGTTCTTCTTTCCTGTTCCTTCTCTCCTTCCGTTAACCGTGGGAGATGGGAGGAGTGTGGGAGGGGCAGGATGGGGGGCAGAGGGGATGGGGGATGGGCGTCAAGGATGGGATGGAGGGGGAAAGGATGGGGAGTCAAGGATGGGATGGAAGGGGAAGGATAGGAGGCAGAAGGGATGGGAGCCAATAAGGGATGGGGGGATGGGGCGTCAAGGATGGGATGGAAGGGGAAGGAAGGGGATGGATGGGAGGCAGAAGGGATGGGGCGTCAAGGATGGGATGGAAGGGGAAGGTAGGGAGTAAGGGCGTGGCAATATTGTAGACGTATAGTGTATGTGTGTGTATGTGTGTGTGTGTGTGTGTGTGTGTGTGTGTGTGTGTGTGTGTGTGTGTGTGTGTGTACTCCCAGGGAAAGGCGGGACAGGGAGTGAGGGGCGGGGCGGCAACATAGCGACGGTGAAAGTGTACAGACATGAATTTGGGGAAAGAGAGAGAGAGAGAGAGAGAGAGAGAGAGAGAGAGAGAGAGAGAGAGAGAGAGAGAGAGAGAGAGAGAGAGGAGAGAGAGAGAGAGAGAGCAACGGTATCGACCAGTCACGTGAACCACCACCACCAATGAGAGAAAAGAGAGAGAGAGAGATGAGAGAGAGAGAGGAAGAGAGAGAGAGAGAGAGAGAGAGAGGAGAGAGAGAGAGAGAGAGAGAGAGAGAGAGAGAGAGAGAGAGAGAGAGAGAGAGAGAGAGAGATGAATAATTCTGGAACAACAATGACAACACAAGTGACAACACAAGTGACAGACAGGTGGCATACACACACACACACACACACACAAGATCCCCCAAACCCGGCTTCAGCTAACCAAGTATTGAGTCACAAATGAATGAATGACACACACACACACACACACACACACACACACACACATACACATACACAGATACAGACACACACACCCACACACACACACACACACACACACACATACATGGACAACACCACTTTACAGCACCTCAACACCACAGCTTTACTTCACTCCTGCACTGTATTATAACGCAGCACTACTTAACAGCACCACCACAGCACCCATTCCACCTCCTCTTTCCCCATTCCACTGTCAACTCCACATCATTCCACCACAGCACTAAATGATCCACACCACACCACCACCACCACAGCAATCAACGTAGCACCTTATAACCCCATCCTACCACAGCCACTGCAACACACCCATCACCCACCCCACTAATACGGTAATACCACAACACAACTGGCCACTGCACTATACCCATATTGTCACATTATCACAGAAAAAAAAAAACGAAGCACTTGGTTTCCCTCACAACGAGTCACGCACAGCACACTTGAAGCGGATAATTTTCCTCCTTGGGCCCTGGGTTAACTTAAACACCTCCAAATTTTCCATTTCTCCTCCTTCAGATATCACAGAACCCAGTCAGGTACCCAAAAAACCAGGACCTTCACGTTAAGACCTCCAAATGTTCCTTTATTTTCCTCCTCCTTCAGACCTCCAAATGTTCCTATTTTTTCCTCCTCCTTCAGAAATCACAGAACCTCGGCAGGAATCTAAAACCAGGACCTCCTCGTATAAGACCTCCAAATTTTCCTTATTTTTCATGCTCCTTCAGATATCACAGAGCTTCGTCAGTCACCCAAAAACCAGGACCTTCTCGTTATGACCCGGTGACATGAAGGACCCAACAAGACCCAGCCTCCTGCCACTACCGTGTCACCCACCACCAGTTTAAAGGCGGTTGTCTCGTGCCCTCAACACCTTCAGATATCACAGAACCCCGCCAGTCACCCAAAAACCAGGACTTTCTCGTCGTTAGCACCGGTGACATGAAAGACCCAGAAAGCCCTATAAACTAGCCTCCTGCCACTACCTACCACTGTTACTACCACCACTGTTTAAAGGCAAGGTCAGGGTCTTCGTGCCCTCAACAGTTACCTGAGGACCAGCATGGTTAATAGGTCCGAACAGGAACATCCGTTGGTGAACCACATCGGTGCGGGCAGGAGTACGCCAGCCCGCCGCGTCCCGCCCTCCCCGGCCTGATGCCGTATGGGGACTGATACGGGTCGCACACTAGTCGCACGGCTCTCTGTATGTGTGTGTGTGTGTTAGTGTGTGTGTTGGTGTGTGTGCGTGTGTGTGTGTGTGTCCTCCGAAGTGGTGCGCATGAGGAGGAGTGTTCCGTGCGCGGGGCCACACCCACACCTCCCTCACTACCGCCTCCGCCGAAAAACCGCCCACCAGACTCAGTCCACCGCGTTCTCTCATGCTCTCTCAGCCTCCATTAAAGTGTCTGAAGGAGGTATAGAGAGGAGGGTTGCCGGCGAGGAGGCTGGTCTGGCGGTGTGGGTGTATGCAAGGCCAAGGAAAAGAGTTTATTTCCTATTCCCAAGGTATATGCATGCATCTCCTCAAGTCCCTTCCTCGCCCAGCCGACACACACGGGTGGCGGTGCACAGGATGGAGTGTTTGCAGCGTGACGCCAGGATGCACCGCAGGGGAGGATGGCTCAGTGTTGATTACCGCGTGACTCACAACCTTCAGGAGGAGGAGAGAGAGATATGGACGTGTGATCTGTCTATAGGCGAATAATGGAGGCAAAGGGAAAGGAAGAGGCGGCTGTGCAGAATCAAGAAGAAAGGAAGCTATAATGAGAGATAAATAGTGATGCTTGATATGAAAGGAAAACAGAGAGAGAGAGAGAGAGAGAGAGAGAGAGAGAGAGAGAGAGAGAGAGAGAGAGAGAGAGAGAGAGAGAGAGAGAGAGAGAGAGAGAGGATAGTCGTGGAAGCAGTAGCATGTTCCCACGAGTCAGGCAGCAGGTGCCGTAAAGTGCCTGTCCTCCTCCCCCGAGACGTGACTCGTAAGTGCAGCGACGGGTAGCTGTGCGTCCCGCGACTCCCGCCCGGTAACCCCCCTGGCGAGGCCCAAGGAACCCCCCTGGCCCACCCCCGCCAAGCATCAAGACATCCTGGTCCTAGCTGCATGGCCAAACATACGGTGTCCGGCACTCCTCCCTGCACAGGTGTTGCACGTAAGGGTTAGGGGACAAACAGTCTGCAGTAACGTGATGGAGGAGGGCGGCGTGGCAGATGGCTTGGGGTGGTGGGCTGGCTTAATGGCAGGCGGCGTGGCTGCGAGGGAGGGGGCTTCGGGGTCACTCAGACGATCAATAACTGATAAGTGTTCATTATAAGGAAACAAGCTTATCTTCAACACTTAGGACGACCTCTTTGCATTAATCCTGTTTCCTGTCCATTACCTTAACTGTATACTCAAGGACGCACCACCACCTCCTTTACCTGCACCAGCTTCCACCATCACGAGGCCGTTAACAGACTAGCCTCCTCCCATCTTCCTAATGCAAGAGTTAATCAGTATCTTTACTCTTTCATCCCTTCACTGGTAAACTCTGGAACTCTCTTTCTGTTTCTATTTTTCCACCTTCCTACGACTTCAATATTTTCAAGAGAGGAGTAACAAGACACCTCCCGAACTGAACTGCCCCCCCCCCCTTTTTATATTCTCTTACTGTCTTCTTTATAGGGACTGGCAACTAAAAGGGCATTATGTTACCTTTTTTTTTTTTTTTTGCTCTTGGCCAGTTCTTTGTGATGTAAAAAAAATAAAATTGTATTCTTGATTGATCTGTCCTTGATTCTCGCCCCAATCCTTCCCTTGCTAGACACTCCCGATATCTTTTTCTCCTTCCTCCGCCCTGAATACACTCCATGGCTCTCTCCTAAGGCCAACGCTCAATCTTCTTTTAGCCTCGTTACAAA
Source organism: Chionoecetes opilio (assembly GCA_016584305.1). Classification (NCBI taxonomy): domain Eukaryota; kingdom Metazoa; phylum Arthropoda; class Malacostraca; order Decapoda; family Majidae; genus Chionoecetes; species Chionoecetes opilio. The sequence continues at coordinate 228,946 of JACEEZ010010991.1, forward strand.
AAAACAGTATAAGTCCAACGCCCAATCTTTTACCCCCCAATGGATCCCGGGTATTTAAACTTTAACCAACACTCTAACTCTCTCTCCTTATAGGATTTAAGTAATTTACGGAGAGACACCACAGAACGACTAACATCTAATTCTCTTTAACTTCTGAATGAGAGAGAGCGGACTGGACCTTGTTTTGTTCAATAATAATAATAATAATAATAATAATAATAATAATAATAATAATAATAATAATTTGTATTTTCACCCGAAGACAAAAAAAAAAAAAATATAGAAACAGGAGTAAATTACCTTAAGGGGAGAGAGAGAGAGAGAGAGAGAGAGAGAGAGAGAGAGAGAGAGAGAGAGAGAGAGAGAGAGAGAGAGAGAGAGAGAGAGAGAGAGAGAGAGAGAGAGAGAGAGAGAGAGAGAGAGAAATTAAAGAAAGAAAGAAAGCAAACTAAAGATAATAATGCCGCAGTAATATAATACCAATGCCTCAATAAATAAAAATATAATATCAATGCCTCAAAAACTTAATACCTTCACCTATCTACTCGACACAACCATCCAGACAACTATCCCCTCTTCTGCAATGACACTCAACTTCCCTCCTTAGTGTCCGAAGTTTATTTACATATATAAAGAAGAAGAAAAATACCTGTTATTGATATTTGTTTCATTATATTATTTTCATATTCTATTATATACTTTTTTTCTCGTATATTTACCTGAATAAAGAAAATGAACGAGGAAACATAACATTGAGTACCAGGATGCATCAGTTCTACTACATTATTCCAGTAAACTATAAGTCTTAGTGTATATAAGAATTTACTTAACCCCTTCACGCCCAGATCTATCCTTTGCTATATGAAATTGTCTGTTATTAGCCATAAAATAACGAAAAGTAACTGTATATACCAAATTAGTTAGTGTACAAGGATACTAAACAGGTCATATCTATAAAATATTGCTTATATTCACTAAAAATCTTCTAACTGTACCCAAATTACAATGAAATTACGTTCTGGGTCTCAAGGGTTAAAGAGGGTAAGTATATTCGT
>JACEEZ010010991.1:235000-237500 GCA_016584305.1 Chionoecetes opilio
TAACGTCGCCAGGCACAATATATTACGAATTTTAGCATCACTACATACTTTTATGTGCCACTGAAGACATGTAGTGTGATGTACATAATATAAAATACTGTATATCATCTTCAGTGGCACATACAAATCAGTAGTGATGCTATAACTCATACTATATTGTGCCTGGCGACATTAGTGCAGTGGCAAGTGACTGGCGACTATAGTGTTATCTACGGTAGAGGGATGAGGAACTACTTCAAAGTTCAACATCAGTCCAGCAGGCACGAGAACCATAGGCAAGGGAAGAGCGGTGGTGTGCCGTGCGCGGGGCGGGGCCGGCGTCACTGCGGGTTCCTGCCGGTGCACGGGTGTGTTGAGAAGCCAGCGTCCTCGCGGCCACTGCTCCGTACGTAACCGGTCGGAGGGGACACACAACACACACACACCACACACACACACGCCTCATCTCCACATTCAAGGATGCCACAACCTTTCTAACTGTTATGAGGCATTGTACCCATTTCCCCGAACCACTAATACCCTCGCTCGTACGCCGAACCACTCACACGCTCGTACCACCAATTTCCCCATTCATGACAACACACAACTGTACACCATCAGCTATACAGGTGCACTATAGTTTAGTTTCTGGGACTCATAGTCAGGCATACAGTTATAGTCAGACACGTGCGGTATACAGGTATGGTACATCCGTGGAGTGTTCCCGCGAGCCGCCTCTTACTGGGCAGGCTGCTACCTTAACCCCCCCCCTCCCCCCAAAAAAAATCAAGTAAGGATGCTTCGGACCACTGTGCTACCATATACACACACACACACACACACACACACACGTGTATACATATTATACTCATACATATATATTTTTCTCAGAATTTTCAGCATTTTGTAAGCACCAGCAGACAGACAACAATTAGGAATGATGATAGTAGAGCAGGCTTCATCTTGTTACAGTGGTGTGTAGAGAATTGTGACGTGCAGAACTTTTACCTTGATCTGCCGGTAAGGTTGTCAAGACTCTGGGATAGATAACGAAAGAAAACTACGAATAAAAGTAGTTCATAGCATTAAAATAAAAAAACTATATAATTCAGAGAGAGAGAGAGAGCGAGAGCGAGAGCGAGAGAGAGCGAGAGCGAGAGAGAGAGAGAGAGACGAGAGAGAGAGAGAGAGAGAGAGAGGAGAGAGAAGAGAGAGAGAGAGAGAGAGAGAGAGAGAGAGGTTCTGAGATAGACAGACGAGAAGAGAGTACAAGAAAGAAAACTAGAGATATTACCTGACTAAAAATAACCCAGAGAGAGAGAAGAGAGAGAGGAGAGAGAAGAGAGAGAGAGTAGAGAGAGAGAGATGAGGAGAGAGAGAGAGAGAGAGTAGAGAGAGAGAGAGAGAGAGAGAGAGATAGAGAGAGCAGAGAAGAGACAGAGCAGAGACGAGACAGAGACACGAGAGAGAGAAGCGCAGAGAGAAGGAGAAGAGAGAGAGAGGGAGAGAGAAGAGAGAGCAGAGAGAGAGGAGAGAGTTACACATATTTGGTATAATGCGTCAAGTAAGCCCAGTAGCCTTAGGGGCAAACGATTATTTTTTCTTTTTAGCAAATTTCACCTGAGATCTAGAAAGCGGGCAGATGCAGAGCAGGATGTTGGTGGCGTCTCGCGGCCCAGCTGATGCCGCGTCAAGGAGGGGAGGGCAGAGGCTATTTATAGATATATTTATTTGTATTATACCCTGCACTGCTATGGGTGAAAGGCTAGACCAAGATCAACTGACTGACCCCTGTAATATAGCTGTGTTGCGCCTAACTGACCCCTGTAATATAGCTGTGTTGCGCCTAACTGACCCCTGTAATATAGCTGTGTTGCGCCTAACTGACCCCTGTAATATAGCTGTGTTGCGCCTAACCGACCCCTGTAATATAGCTGTGTTGCGCCTAGCTGACCCCTGTAATATAGCTGTGTTGCGCTTAGCTGACCCCTGTAATATAGCTGTGTTGCGCCTAACCGACCCCTGTAATATAGCTGTGTTGCGCCTAGCTGACCCCTGTAATATAGCTGTGTTGCGCCTCTCATTATTTTGTGTTGCGATTTTGTTGTGTTGCAGGAAATGTTCTGTCTATTCAATCTGTGTTGCGAGATAGTTTTATTTCTTCTAGTGTTTAAAGTAGGTAACGTGTTTTCCTTCCCGCTGTCTTATTTTATTGCAGTAACGTGTAATCTATCTATATTAAATCTACATCTATCTGTCTATCTATTTATCATCAGCTATCTACATTAAAAGTCAATTGATCTAAGGCTATACAATGCACAACGGTATCGCTATCAGCAGTTTTGGGGCAGAATTTTATCGCTATCAACATTTTAGGGAGCAGAATTTTATCGCTATCAACATTTTTGGGGCAGAATTTTATCGCTATCATAATTTTTGGGGCAGAATTTTATTGCTATCAACATTTTTAGCAAAATTTTATCGCTATCAACATTTTTGGCAGAATTTTATCGCTATCAAC
>JACEEZ010010991.1:242500-252500 GCA_016584305.1 Chionoecetes opilio
TAGATGGGGGTTACATCTAGGGTGTTTAAAAAATTAAATCCAAAATCTTTGCCGTCGAGAATGATAATTAAAAAATGATACCCTACCACTCAAAATGAAATTGGGTGGGTTAAAGTACTGTGGTACTTTTGAAGGGGTGTGTGTGTGTGTTTGTGTGGGGGTTGGTGTGGTGTTTTTTGTGTTTGTGTGGTGTGTGTGTGTGTGTGTACTCCCCTCATTGCCTTCCTCCTTATATTTTTACTGGATGAGAAAAGTTCTGCATTAAATACTTTGTTTCCCGCATACCAAGGAGGCAAACGGGAAAAGGAGATAAGGGGGAAGGGGAGAGAAGAGAGAAGAAGAGACAGAGAGAGGGGAAAGGAGCGGGCACACACCCCACAACTTTGGACGAACTAAACACCACACACACACACACAGTGGGGGCCTATTGAGACATATTTTCTTAACGTTGGCTCGACAAGCATCGTCTCCATTCATTGTGTGGTCCCCTCTTCCCCCTCCCATGGCCCCCAACCCTCCCCCCATGGCCCCCACCACCACCCCGTCTCCCATGGCACCCACTACACCTCACCCCTCTCCCATGGCCCACTCCTTCCCTCCCATTGCCCCATTACCCTTCCCCCTCCCATGGCCCCCACCCCTTCCCCCTCCCATGGCCCCCACCCCTTCCCCCTCCATGGCCCACTCCTTCCCCACCCATTCCCCAACATCCAGCCCACCCCCTCTTCATGGCCCCCACTACCCCCACCCTCCTCCCATGGCCCCCACTACCCCCACCTCCATCCCGTTCAACCTACACCACCCCCATCCCGTTGTCAGATCTCCACTCTACTCCACCAAACACCACTGACCTTGGTACTCCCCCACCCCTTCCCTCACTCCACCCACTCCACCCTCCCTCACATCCGGGAATCACCCCCGCCACCCCTCCCCCCCCTTATGTTCCTGTTATACCCTTCCTGCCCTGAGTCATGGTTCACCCCTCTCCCTTCCCCTCTTACTCTTAGCCAGAAGCTGCATCTTGCCCCACCACACCACCACACTACCACTCAAGCGCTCACTCCTCCCCTTCCTCTTTCCTTCCACTGACCCCTTCCCTTCCTCTTCTCTTTCCCGCCCTTTCCTCTCCTTACCCCTGTACTACCACACCACCCTCCCCTCCTTTTTACCTTCCACTCTCCTCCTCCCTTCCTCTTCCCTCCTCCCTTCCCCTCCACTTACTCTCCCCTTCTCTTCCTTTCCACTTACTCCTTCCCTTCCACACACCACCCATCCTCCTCCTCTTCCCTTCCACTTACTCCTCCCCTTCTCTTCCCTTCCCTTCCCTTCCCCTTCTCTTCCCTTCCCTTCCCCTTCTCTTCCCTTCCCTTCCCCTTCTCTTCTCTTCCCTTCCCTTCTTCATCACTTCCACTCACCCCACCCTTTCCTCATCCCTTCCACTCTCCTCCTCCCTTCCACTCTCCTCCTCCCTTCCCTTCCACTCTACCCTCCCCTTCTCTTCCCATCCCCTTTCTCTTCCCTTCCACTCTCCTCTTCTCTTCCACTCACCCCCCCTCTTCCTCTTCCCTTCCACTTACCCCTCCCTCCTCCTCCTCCATCGTACGAAAATCGGCTCAAAGAACTTAACTTATTCCCACTAACAAAACGAAGGATAAGAGGTGACCTCATCGAAGTCTTTAAAATCTTCAAAGGATTTACGAACGTAGTCCCAGAAAATCTTTTTCACGCTAGACCGGTCAAGCTCAACTAGAAACAACGGATTTAAAATAAGCAGGAAACGGTTTGTAACGAACGAAGCAAATTACTTCTTCACAAACCGTGTTGTAAACGTATGGAATGGGCTGCCCTCAGACGTAGTAAACTCAAATACAATAGAATCATTTAAAAATCGCCTCGATAAATATTTCATATCAAATCCCCGGTTGTCACTTTTTATCTCGGAATAATAAATTTATCTCGCGGGCCTCTGATGCTTACTCTCATTGCGTGAAATTATTGCGAGTCGAGTCTACACAACCCCTCCCACACGTCTCAGACAGCCCCGAGTAAACGGTCACTACTACAACTTTTGACCTGTGACGGGTTGTGGTTCAGTAAGGGCCCTGTCAGTTAGTGACCACCATCGGGATTTATATACCAGGGGTCACTGCTGCAGGAGGCATTGAAGTGCACGGCGTCCTACTTGGAAAGTGCACTACTGCAGTGGATAAAACGGAGCTGGGGCCTGATTGACTGCTGCCTCCCAAGAAAGCGCCAGACAAGGCTGCCGCACCACCCTTTAACTTCCACACTGAGCCTACACCAACACTACATTAGACCTCATGACACACACAGATAGCCCCGAGTAAACGGTTACCACTACTACTCTCGACCTGTGACGGGCTGTGGATCAGTAAGGGTCCTGACAGTTAGTGACCACCATCGGGATTTAAGGTACCAGGGGTCACTGCTGCAGGAGGCATTGAAGTGTACGGCGTCCTACATGGAAAGTACACAATCCGCAGTGGATCGAACGGAGCTGGGGCCTGATTGACTGCTGCCTCCCAAGAAAGCGCCAGGCAAGGCTGCCGCACCACCCTTGAACCTCCACACTGTGTTCCCACCATTACAAAACACACATAACATGGCCTATCTATCAAGCACTAAACCTACCCCCACAAACTAGTAGTAGTTAGCCATAGATTACAGCTTTCAACTTTCCTCACAAATTCCATGCAGTTTTTCTATATTGCATGGTATCACTTCATTTCCGGCCAGCTTCGGCTGGAGGGATGGGTGGGTGGGGAGGAGCCTTCTACTTTCCTATCCTTTCTCTCTTATTATCTAGTTAGTGTAGTGTAGTTAAAGCAAACAGCCTTGTAAGGACCTATTGGTCTGTTGCTGTTTGTGTTTCCTTTGTAATCCTCCTCCTCCTCCTGCCACCGCTGATACTAACTTTTAAAAAATAGATGATTTATTCACAAACTCCTGTACGATAAGGGGCTACCACGGCTTGTTTACGCGCTGGACACGTGATCTCCAGCTGTTACCCTCCGAGTGACGGCGGTACAGCAGTATACAACGGCGAGGATGACAGCCATGGAGCTATAAAGGCCTATGAAGAGCCCTTTAAAGTTCCATGGTGACAGCGATACAAAGGTGAGGGTGACAGCGGTACAGCGGTTAGAGTGACAGCGGTGAGGATGACAGCGGTACAGTGGTGTGTGACTGTGTGTGTGCCTGACAACCTGCCTGGCGTGGCACTGCTATGAAGAGTGGCACAAGGGACAAGTCTGCTCATGTTGTTCTCACCTTTAAAACACGCCCCCCCCCCCCCCCCCCCCCCCCAGCAGACACCGCCCACACACACGCCAGCCACAGGTCAGGGCTCGCACACGTCTGCCTGCCACTCGGGCCACTCGGGGGTTCAATACAGACGCACACACACACCCTTCCCCCTCCTCCCTATTTGAGTGGAGGTTATTCAAATATAAGCTAAAACATATCTCGAATAATCCCCAAAAAACGAAAATAACCTGAAATAATCTGGTAGTTCGCACACACTCGGGACCGCATGACTCCTACAGACACCCACCTCAAACCTCAGCGTCAAAACCCACTTCCAGACCCACCCACCCACGCTAGATCAACCTCACGCCCCTCTAACTTAAACCTTAGCGTCAAAACCCACTTCCAAACCCACCCACCCATGCTAGATCAACCTCATGCCCCTCCACCTCAAACCTTAGCGTCAAAACCCACTCCCAAACCCACCCACCCACGCTAGATCAACCTCATGCCCCTCCACCTCAAACCTTAGCGTCAAAACCCACTCCCAAACCCACCCACCCACGCTAGATCAACCTCATGCCCCTCCACCTCAAACCTTAGCGTCAAAACCCTTTCCCAAACCCACCCACCCACGCTAGATCAACCTCACGCCCTCCACCTCAAACCTCAGCGTCAAAACCCACTTCCATACCCACCCACCCATGCTAGATCAACCTCACGCCCTCCACCTCAAACCTTAGCGTCAAAACCCACTTCCAGACCCACCCACCCACGCTAGATCAACCTCATGCCCCTCCAGCCCACCTAACTGTTTGCTCCACGTGCTATATTCAAGGCCATTGTGTCATACTAAGAATCCCGGCCTGTCTTAACCCCTTGAGACCCAGAACGTAATTTCCATTGTAATTTGGGTACCATTAGACGATTTTTTAGTGACTATAAGCAATATTTTATAGCTATGACCTCTTTAGTATCCTTGTCGACTAGCTAATTGGGTATATTCAGTTACTTTTTGTAATTATATGGCTCCACAACAGACAATTTTTTTATAGCAAAGGAAAGATCTGGGCGTGAAGGGGTTTAAGGGCGATGTCAAAGGGAGTAGCTAAAAATATACAGCTGTGGTGAAGTCTAACACTGTCTACCCAACGCAGCGAGGGAAGTGTTTTGTTAGGATGAGATGTGGTGGCTGGGTGTGATGTGGTGGTGTGGTGGAAGGGTGGTGGAGGGGTGTGCGGTGTGGTGTGGTGGCAGGGCGGGGCAATAGGGGGTAAACAGAAGACAAGGGTACAGGGGGATGGTATAAGAGAATAGCGGCTCACGTTTCCATAGTCGGCTGTAATGTAAACAATTCTGCGCTCCGATGACGTCACAGGTAAACACACGGAGATCCTGGTGGTGATGGTGGCGGTGGTGATGATGGTGGTGGTGGTGGTGGTGGTGTGGTGGTGGTGGTGGTGGTGGTGGTGATAGTGGTGATGGTGGTAGTGGTAGTGGTGGTGATGGTGATGGTGTTGATGATCTGGCCACATCCTCCCTGTGCTCACACCTCTCCTTACTGCCACACTTATTTTTCTATCACCTCTACATTAATAAGTCTTCTCTACTTCTCTCTCTCTTGCACTTCCTTCTCTTATCTCCCCATCCATCATCACATCCTTCTTCTTCTCTACTTCCCTCTTCTACAATTCCTTCTCTCACCTCTACACTCAAAGATATTGCTCCATTCTTAACCCTCATCCTTACCCTCTACTTCTCTCTCTTACAATTCCTTGTATCTCTCGACTCTTCATAAATTCTAAGAGGAAGCTACTTATCAACTAAAAATTTGCTCTCCTCTTCTCTCATCCTCTCCATCCATCCCCTCTATTCCCCTCTTTCTCAATTCCATTCGTCTCTACATCTATTCCTACAATCTAAGAGGAAGCTAATAATGAAAACAAGCCCTCCTTTTTTTTCTCTCTCTCTCTCTCTCTCTCTCTCTCCTCTCTCTCCTCATCCTCTCTCTCATTCTCTCGTCTCTCTCCCCTCTCTTCTCTCACTCTCCTCTTCTCCCCTCCCTCTCTCTATCTCTCTCCCTTCATAAATTCTAGGAGGAGACTGATGATAAACACAAGCTCTCCTCTTTCGAGCCTTCTTTTAAAACTCCCTATTGACTCCGCACTAACTACCTGATAACTGAGTACATTCCAATCATCTACATCATTTTATCTACCATTCTCTACTTCTACTTCTACCTTTCTCATCTTTATATCTTCCTGCAATCAAAGTCTAAGAGGAGGCTAATGATCTATACACACACAAAAAAAACTTGTTCTACTCTTTCTCTACCTCTAAAAACACGTGACGCTCCATGACATCTATCAATACCTCTCTCTACAATCTAAGAGGAGGCTAATACTGAATACAAGCTCTCCTCTTTCTAATTCTACCTTTCTCTACTTTTAACTCTACCCTCCTCTACTTCTAATTCTACCTTTCTCTCTTCTAAAACACGTAACGCTCCTGACATCTATCAATAACTCTCTCTACAATCTAAGAGGAGGCTAATACTGAATACAAGCTCTCCTCTTTCTAATTCTACTTCTCTCTAAATCTATTTCTACCTTTCTCCTCTTTATACCTCTACCTTCCTCTACTTCTACCTTTCTAACTCTACCTTTCTCCCCCTTCTAACTCTACCTTTATCTACTTCTAATTCTACCTTTCTCTCTTCTAAAACACGTAACGTTCCTCTGACATCTATCAATAAAAGGTATGACGTAAATCCATAGCACGTGCCCACTCCTCTTCCCTGCAGCCCTTAACCACCCTCCGCCCTCCCCCGGTTCATAGTCCACCCGTCCAACCCTCACCCCTCCTACCCTGCCTTTTCCATCCGCTATCCACCGTCCACCCTCTTACCCTCCCCACCTGACACTAAGACATCCCTGTATAAATGGAGTTTAGCCTCATCACGATACGCCACCACCCCACCTATCACTATATATACCCCCCTTAACACACACCCTTATACCACCCCAACTGTCACTATATACCTCACCCCTTATACCACCCCAACTGTCACTATATACCTCACCCCTTATACCACCCCAACTGTCACTATATACCTCACCCCTTATACCTACCCCAACTGTCACTATATATCCTCACCCTTATACCACCCAAACGTCACATATATACCTCACCCCTTATACCTACCCCAACGGTCACTATATATCTCACCCCTTATACCTACCCCAACTGTCACTATATACCTCACCTCTTATACCTACCCCAACTGTCACTATATACCTCACCCCTTATACCACCCCAACTGTCACTATATACCTCACCCCTTATACCACCCCAACTGTCACTATATACCTCACCCCTTATACCACCCCAACTGTCACTATATACCTCACCCCTTATACCTACCCCAACTGTCACTATATATCTCACCCCTTATACCTACCCCAACTGTCACTATATATCTCACCCCTTATACGACCCAACTGTCACTATATCAACTCACCCCTTATACCTACCCCAACTGTCACTATATACCTCACCCCTTATACCTACCCCAACTGTCACTATATACCTCACCCTTATACCTACCCCAACTGTCACTATATACCTCACCCTTATACCACCCCAACTGTCACTATATACCTCACCTCTTATACCTACCCCAACTGTCACTATATCACTCTCACCCCTGTCATACTCCTATCACCCAACTGCCACTATATACTCCACCCCTTATACCTACCCCAACTGTCACTATATATCTCACCCCTTATACCTACCCCAACTGTCACTATATATCTCACCCCTTATACCACCCAACTGTCACTATATACCTCACCCCTTATACCTACCCCAACTGTCACTATATACCTCACCCCTTATACCTACCCCAACTGTCACTATATACCTCACCCCTTATACCTACCCCAACTGTCCTATATACCTCACCTCTTATACCTACCCCAACTGTCACTATATACCTCACCCCTTATACCTACCCCAACTGTCCACTATATACCTCACCCCTTATACCTACCCCAACTGTCACTATATACCTCACCTCTTATTCACACCCATACCACCCAACTGTCACTATATACTCACCCCTTATACCACCCCACTGTCACTATATACCTCACCCCCTTATACCTACCCCAACTGTCACTATATATCCTCACCCCTTATACCTACCCAACTGTCACTATATACCTCACCCCTTATACCTACCCCAACTGTCACTATATACCTCACCTCTTATCCTACCCCAACTGTCACTATATACCTCACCCTTATACCTACCCCAACTGTCACTATATACCTCACCCCTTATACCTACCCCAACTGTCACTATATATCTCACCCCTTATACCTACCCCAACTGTCACTATATATCTCACCCCCTTATACCACCCCAACTGTCACTATATCTCACCCCTTATACCTACCCCAACTGTCACTAATATACCTCACCTCTTATACCTACCCCAACTGTCACTATATACCTCACCCCTTATACCTACCCCAACTGTCACTATATACCTCACCCCTTATACCACCCCAACTGTCACTATATACCTCACCCTTATACCACCCCACTGTCACTATATATCTCACCCCTTTACCACCCCAACTGTCACTATATACCTCACCCCTTATACCACCCAACTGTCACTATATATCTCACCCCTTATACCACCCCAACTGTCACTATATATCTCACCCCTTATACCACCCCAACTGTCACTATATACCTCACCCCTTATACCTACCCAAACTGTCACTATATACCTCACCCTTATACCACCCCAACTGTCACTATATACCTCACCCCTTATACCACCCCAACTGTCACTATATACCTCACCCCTTATACCTACCCCAACTGTCACTATATACCTCACCCCTTACACCACCCCAACTGTCACTTATACACCCCTTAAAACACCCCAACTGTCACTATATACCTCACCCCTTATACCACCCCAACTGTCACTTATACACCCCTTAAACACCCCAACTGTCACTATATACCTCACCCCTTATACCACCCCAACTGTCACATATACCTCACCCCTTATACCACCCCAACTGTCACTATATACCTCACCCCTTATCTACCCCCAACTGTCACTATATACCTCACCCCTTACAACACCCCAACTGTCACTTATACCTCCCTTAAACACCCCAACTGTCACTATATACCTCACCCCTTATACCACCCCAACTGTCACTTATACACCCCTTAACATACCCCTTACACCATATGTTACAACCTTACAAGCTTCAAAAAAGTATAAAAAACATTGCTTGAGGCTCCTATATGAACGAGAAACGAAGAAAAGGTCTGAAATTTGGATAGGAGTGAAATGGGGTAAATATGGGACTTCACCTTTACAGCTCTGTTACAACCTTACAAACCTCAGAAAAGTATAAAATATCGGGCTGGAGCTCTTAAATGAACTAGGGAAAAGGAGAAGTGTAAGTTTACGATAGGAGTGGAATGGAGTGAAGAGAGGGCGTGAGAGAAGGTATACCCCCTAATCCTATCACTTATACACCCCTTATACCTGTTACAACCTTATACAAGCCTCAGAGAAGTATAAATGAATGGCTTTGGAGCTCCTAAATGAAGGGGAAAAAAGGTCTGTGTTTAGGGTAGGAATACAATGAAGGGAGTGAGAGAAGTTATCCCTCCTATCACTACTTATTACTTAACCCCCTTATACCTCTGTTACAACCTTACAAGCCTCAGAACAGTATACAATAATGGTCTGAAGCTACTAAATGAAAGAGGGGAAAGGAGGAGAGGTGTGAAATTGATATAGATGATTGGAATGGACTGTTAGGTTAGGTATAGTGGCTATCCCCTTACACTTTCTTTGACTTCTGTTCACCTAAAGTAGAACGTTAATTGGCTGAGGCTACCAAATACCAAAAAAGAGGTGTAGAATTTTTGGGATTGGAGTGGGAAAAGTTAAGTGAATAGGAAAATCAGGGATATCCCCTTTTCACTTATACCCTTTACTTCTGTCAACCTTACAAGCCTCAAAAGTATAAAAAAATGGTCCTGAAAAGAAAAAGGGGTAATTTTAGGCTGGAATGAAATGAGTAATGAGGGAGTGAAAGGATATCCTAATCCTATCACTTATACACCCCTTATACCTCTGTTACAACCTTACAAGCCTCAGCAAAGTATAAAATAATGGTCTGAAGCTACTAAATGAAAGAGAGGAAAGAAGGAGAGGTGTGAAATTTTAGGCTAGGAGTGAAATGGAGTGAATAAGGGAGTGAGAGAAGGTATCTATCACTCCTCTCACTATATACCTCACCCCTTATACGTCTGTTATAACATTACAAGCCCCAGAGAAGTATAAATGAATGGCTTTGGAGCTCCTAAATGAACGAAATAAAAGGAGAGGTGTCAGATTTTAGGCTAGGAGTGGAATGGAGTGAGTGAGTGAGTGAGAGAAGGTATATCCCTCCTAATCCTATCACTTATACAGCCCTTATACCTCTGTTTCAACCTTAAAAGCCTCATAAAAGTATAAAATAATGGTCTGGGTTCCTAATTGAACGATATAAAAGGAGAGGTGTCAGATTTTAGGATAGGAGTGGAATGGAGTGAGTGAGGAATGAAGTGAGAGCAGGTATCTATTCCTCCTATCACTTATACACCCCTTATACTTCTCTTACAACCTTACAAGCCTAAACA
>JACEEZ010010991.1:257500-277500 GCA_016584305.1 Chionoecetes opilio
AGCAATAGTAGTAATAATAGTAGTTGTATAGTAGTAGTAGTGTAGTAGTAGTGGTAGTGAGGGGGGGAGGGAAAGGGGGATAGGGTCTCTCTCTCTCTCTCTCTCTCTCTCTCTCTCTCTCTCTCTCTCTTCTCTCTCTCTCTCTCTCTTCTCTCTAATGGACCCTGCGATCATTATGCCTCCTCGCCATCACTACTTCCTTAATGAGTCCTGGCCTGACACCCCGCCCTGACCATGTGTGTGTGTGTGTGTGTGTGTGTGTGTGTGTGTGTGTGTGTGTGTGTGTGTGTGTGTGTGTGTGTGTGTGTGTGTGTGTGTGTGTGTGTGTGTGTGAAAAAAGTTAATTACTACTTGTGGCAAAGATGAAATTGGTAATGGCATTTAGTAGTAGTTGTAGTAGAAGTGGTAGTGGTAGTAATAGTGGGTGGTGGTGGTGGTGGTGGTGGTGGCAGTGGTAGTAGTGGTAGTAGTAGTAGTAGTAGTAGTAGTAGTAGTAGTAGTAGTAGTAGTAGTAGTAGCTTTTTTTTTTACACCAAAGGATTGGCCAAGTAGTAGTAGTAGTAGTAGACTAGTAGTAATAGTAGTAGTAGTAGTGGTAGTAGGTTTTTTTTACACCACAAAGGATTGGCCAAGTAGTAGTAGTAGTAGTAGTAGTAGTAGTAGTAGTAGTAGTAGTAGTAGTAGTAGTAGTAGTAGTAGTAGTGGCAGTAGTAGTAGTAGTGGCAGTAGTAGTAGTAGTAGTAGTAGTAGTAGTAGTAGTAGTAGTAGTAGTAGTAGTAGTAGTAGTAGTAGTAGTAGTAGTAGTAGTGGCAATAGTAGTAGTAGTAGTAGTAGTAGTAGTAGACTCGTTCTAACGCTGCCCCGTTGCAAAGACACACGCGTATCGTTGCGAGGACTACTGTTTCCTTCCTCTCATGTTTACGTTTCCTCTTGGGTGACAGACAGACAAGTGCCTCAGGGTTATTATTTGAGCCGATCACGTTCAAGGCTTGCATTGCACCAGATGGCCGACCGAGCAGCTGGACGACTGACTGATTATTTTATATTTGTATTTATTTAAACAGTTATTAAGCATGTAGATGGGTTAAAGACCGACTAATTTTTCTTTTTCTATTTAACCCCTTGAGACCCACAGCGTACTTTCCATTGTAATTTGGGTACCATTAGATGATTTTTAATTAATATAAGCAATGTTTTTATAGATATGACCTGTTTAGTATCCTTCTCCACTAGCTAATTTGGTTTATTTAGTTACTTTTTGTAATATATGGCTAACAACAGACAACTTTTTATAGCAAATGAAAGATCTGGGCGTGAAGGGGTTAAGAGAAGCTAGGAATAAACAAAAACCTGAGTAAGTGGACAAAAAATAACCTTCAGGGGATGAACACATTGAACAACAGAATAACATGAAAGAGAGAGTTACTTCTAGGAAAAAAAAGGTATTATTCCAGATGAACACCGAATGAACTTTGGTGGACGAAACAATTTTTTTCTAGTGAGTTTTGATGCGTTTTGAATTATTCTGCTAACCGTTTCTGTCGCAAATCTTTTTTTTTTTTTTTTTAGTTTTTAGTTAGGTAAAGGTAAGGTTAGGTTAAATTTGTTTTTTTGTCATTTTTGTTGCAAATCACAGAAAAAAAGTTATTTGCGACAGATATGGTTAGCAGATTAATTCAAAACACATCAAAACTCACCAGAAAAAAAAAAGTTTCGTCCACCAAAGGAAGTTCGGTGTTCATCTGGAAATGTACCGGAAAAAATTTGTAAACAATCAACATCTCAAAAACACGGGAACAAAATTTAATGTATAAACAATTAACCCCTTGAGACCCAGAACGTAATTTCCATTGTAATATGACCACCATTAGACGATATTTAGTGACTATAAGCAATATTTTATAGATATGACCTGTTTAGTATCCTTGTCCACTAACTCATGTGGTATATTTAGTTACTTTTTGTAATTTTATGGCTAACAACATACAATTTTATATAGCAAAGGAAAGATCTGGGCGTGAAGGGGTTAACATCTCAAAAGCACTGGAAAAAATTTGTAAACAATCAACGACTCAAAAACACTGATACTTGGAATGGGTTTGCAGGAAGGTAAAAAAAAAGTTATTATTAAAAATTAGTTGAAGAAGTTAAAGAAAGTTATTATATATACCACCAAAGAGGCCAAACCGTGAGGCCAAAATTATATGGCATAAAAAAATAAAAAAACAAAAACAAAATCAGCGTCGTTGAAATTCTTGATAAGCACACACACACACACACACACACACACACACACACACACACATACAGATACACACATATATAATAAGGTCAGAACGATGGGATTTCCGGAGCATTAGTCTCTCTCTCTCTCTCTCTCTCTCTCTAGTGGTAGTGGACTAAGAGTAGAGAGGGAGAAAGAGAGAGAGAGAGAGAGAGAGAGAGAGAGAGAGAGAGAGAGAGAGAGAGAGAGAGAGAGAGAAGAAGGGAGGAGGAGGAGAGAGAGAGAGAGAGAGAGAGAGAGAGGGAGGGTGGAGCGATACTATAACACTGCTATACAAGGGCGTAAGAAAGGGCGGCCTGGCAGGTGGTGGGTGTGGTCACTGTGGTGGAGGTGGAGAGAGTGGAGTAGCAGGGGTGGAGGAGGTGGAGGAGGAGGAGGAGGAGGAGGAGGAGGAGGAGGAGGAGGAGGAGGAGGAGGAGGTGGAAGAGTAGAAGACAAGTGGTGGAAGATGGTCTCCCAAATTGGTTCTTCTCTGGACATAATACTTTTTCACCTTGACAAAAAAAAAAAAAAAAAAAAAAAAAAAAAAAAAAAAAAAAAAAAACACCACCCTACTACCACTACTATTTTGTTTATACTACTACTACTACTAATAATAATAAATAAATAAAAGAGAGAGTAAAGTTTGATTAAAAGAAGAACAGAAAAGAAGAAAAGAAAGAAATAAAGAAGAGCCCCTTGCTTCTTCACCTTGCCTATATACGATAATAGAAAAAAAGGGAAGGTGAAGTTTGAATAAAAGGGCGTTGCTACGTACCAAGGGCCTGCTATAGCGTCTCCTCCCTCCTGTCTCTCTCTCTCTCTCTCTCTCTCTCTCTCTCTCTCTCTCTCTCTCTCTCTCTCTCTCTCTCTCTCCACTCTTTTCTCTCCCTCTCGTCCGCACAAATCACAGAATATTTCCTCTTTTTAACCAGTTGCACATTATTTCCTCTCTCTCTCTCTCTCTCTCTCTGTCTCTATATTTGTGTGTGTTTGTATCTGTTTGCCTATATGGTTTTTTTTTCTCTCTCTCTCTCTCACACACACACGTATCATCTGTTGCAGGATTTTCACACACCTGTTGCGGCTGATCCCCTACACACCTGCATTCCACACCTGTTGTTTCCCTCCCCCCCTTACACACACACACACACACACGAGCACTTAGAATACAAAATTACTAAGAAAAGAGAGAAATATAAATACTTGTCTGTAAACATAGCAATATATTGACACAGACACCTCTCTCTCTCTCTCTCTCTTTCTCTCTCAAACACGCAAGCACTTAGAATACAAAATTACTAAGAAAGGAGAGAAATATAAATACTTGTCTGTAAACATAGCTATATATTGACACAGACACTCTCTCTCTCTCTCTCTCTCTCTCTCTCTCTCACACACACACACCCCTGTCACAGTCCAACCCGCCAGACAAAACCAGCTTAAAACGGCGCGTGTAATCTTGTCCCGCCCTATAGCCACGCCCAGATCTTTACTACTACTGGTCCTGGCACGCCCATTCCATACCCTGACACACCCACCCACCTACACTCACACCCACACCCATGGCGATAGTTCTTATACAGTAAGTAAGTAAGTAAGTAAGTGTTTATTGACCATAATTTCAGTTAGGTACACTTAATTTCAAGCATATTTTAATCAATTTCAACCAATTTTGTTCAATCATAAGTAAGAACATAATAAATTGAAACCGGTTAAATAAAAATAATTATGGTCCAAACAGTAAACGGTTTTCGAAAAATGAAATAATAATCCCTATATAATTAAAGTATTCCTTACAATCCATCCCAGGTAACAACATCATTATCCAGGTAAATGATACAAAAATCTGTAGCAAAATAATAAAGAGATGACAAAAAGTAACACTAAAATATTGAATATCTACGTAAATAGAAAAAATTAAAAAACATACTCTCAAAAACTCGTAAGATTTGGAGCAAAAAACCTCATAAACTCAAAAACTCGTAGCAAAAAACCTCATAAACTCTCAAAAACTCGTAGCAAAAAAACCCATAAACTCTCAAAAACTCGTAGCAAAAAACCCCATAAACTCTCAAAAACTCGTAGCAAAAAACCCATACTCTCAAAAACTCGTAGCAAAAAACCCATAAACTCAAAAATTCGTAGCAAAAAACCCATACTCTCAAAAATTCGTAGCAAAAAACCCATAAACTCTCAAAAACTCGTAGCAAAAAACCCACACTCAAAAATTCGTAGCAAAAAACCCATAAACTCTCAAAAATTCGTAGCAAAAAACCCACTCTCAAAAATTCGTAGCAAAAAACCCATAAACTCTCAAAAACTCGTAGCAAAAAACCCATACTCTCAAAAACTCGTAGCAAAAAACCCATACTCTCAAAAATTCGTAGCAAAAAACCCATAAACTCTCAAAAACTCGTAGCAAAAAACCCATACTCTCAAAAACTCGTAGCAAAAAACCCATAAACTCTCAAAAATTCGTAGCAAAAAACCCATAAAATCTCAAAAACTCGTAGCAAAAAACCCACAAACTCTCAAAAACTCGTAGCAAAAAACCCCATAAACTCTCAAAAATTCGTAGCAAAAAACCCATAAACTCTCAAAAACTCGCAAAATTTGGAGGAAAAAAACTAAACTACATCTAACATCAAAGTAATCTTAATTGCATACATGAGGTAGTTACATACATGAGGTAGTTACATACATGAGGTAGTTACATACATGAGGTAGTTACATACATGAGGTAGTTACATACATGAGGTAGTTACATACATGAGGTAGTTACATACATGAGGTAGTTACATACATGAGGTAGTTACATACATGAGGTAGTTACATACATGAGGTAGTTACATACATGAGGTAGTTACATACATGAGGTAGTTACATACATGAGGTAGTTACATACATGAGGTAGTTACATACATGAGGTAGTTACATACATGAGGTAGTTACATACATGAGGTAGTTACATACATGAGGTAGTTACATACATGAGGTAGTTACATACATGAGGTAGTTACATACATGAGGTAGTTACATACATGAGGTAGTTACATACATGAGGTAAGGACTAAAGGAGCGTCTATAGTCTATTTTTTTTAACAACGCGGAAATTCCATTCTATCATAAGGTCTCATACTTAAAGTGATGCCCATGTTTACCTGATACTATGGTTAACGATGATAAAATACAGGTGAAATTTAGAAGAAGCGTAGTATTCCCTTCTCCTGGCATCCAATATCAGGCAGTAAGCAGCAAGGGGGCAGCATTTTTCACCTCGTAAAAACAACAACAACCCTGAGTATAGTTAGCTTCCTTCTTACCACCCACCCACCGCACATGCTACGCCCACGCCCATCGCACCTCACGCCCACCACCCACCCATGGCGATAATTATAGACATGAGGTTAGGAGCGAGGGTGTTTGTCTAGTTTTTTTTGTCCTTGATCAGTCCTGTGTGATGTAAAAAAAAAAAAAAAAAAAAAAAAAAAAAAAAAAAAAAAAAAAAAAAAAAAAAAAAAAAAAGTTAGCTTCCTATTCCTATTACCACCCACCCACCACCCATACACCCACTCACCCTCACGCCCACTCACCCAACACGGCCGCCCGCACACTCCTGCACCGCCCATAACACTCACCTGGAAAGAAACAAGTGTGTGAAACATGTTATATAATTTAATTTTATGCATTTTTGTGGACAATTAAATATTCTCTGTCTGTGTTAGGAACGGTGAAAGTGACATTACTATACGATGGTGATGATGATGATGATGATGATGAAATAATGACTATAAAACATGTGGAACAAAAATACTGATGGTCACGAAAAAATAACAATAATAACAATAGTAATAAATTCACACTGAACCTAATAAATGAGAGAACACACAAACACACACAAAGAGAGAGAGAGAGAGAGAGAGAGAGAGAGAGAGAGAGAGAGAGAGAGAGAGAGAGAGAGAGAGAGAGAGAGAGAGAGAGAGAGAGAGAGAGAGGAGAGAGGAGAAGAGAGAGAGAGAGAGAGAAGAGAGAAAGAAAGAAATTGATAGAGAAATTATTCACAAGATACAAGTTAACATGTCACAAACAACAAACACATGAGACGACAACTATAAAAAAGAAGAGGAGAGGAGAGAGTAGAGAGAGAGGGAGAAGAGAAGAAGCAGAGAGGAGAGAGAGAAGATGAGGAGGAGAGAAGAGAGAAGAGAGAGAAGAGAGACAGCAAACAGATGCAAACACAAATAAAATAATAGACACAGACTGATAAAGAGAGAGAGAGAGAGAGAGAGAGAGAAGAGAGAGGAGAGAGAGAGAGAGAGAGAGAGAGAGAGAGAGAGAGAGAGAGAGAAGGAGAGAGAAGAGAGAGAGAGAGACAGGCAAACAGATGCAAACAATATATATATATAGACACAGACTGATAAAAAAAGAGAGAGAGAGAGAGAGAGAGAGAGAGAGAGAGAGAGAGGAGAGAGAGAGAGAGAGAGAGAGAAGAGAGAGAGAGAGAGAGACAGGCAAACAGATGAAACAATATATATATAGACACACTGATAAAAAGAGAGAGAGAGAGAGAGAGAGAGAGAGAGAGAGAGAGAGAGAGAGAGAGAGAGAGAGAGAGAGACAGAAGGGACGAGAGAAGATGAAGAACAAAACATATTATATAAAATTAGACAGGCTATAATGAAGCAAAGAGCATCACGAGCATAGAACTAAGAGGGAGAGCCGAGAGAGGAAAAGAAGAAAAAAGAGAAAAGAAAAAAAAAGGTAAAAGGAAAGAAAACAAAAATTAAAAAATAAAGAAAAAGAAAAAGAAAAAGTAGAAAGAGAAAGAAAAGAAATAAAATAAAATTAAAAAGAAAATAGAAAGATAAAAAGAAAAAAAGAGAAGAAAAAAAGAAAAAGTCAAATGGAAAGTTCAAAGTATAAAGCAAATATAAATATAAATATTAAAAGAAAAGTAGTAAAGTATTAAAAAGTAGTTAAATAGTCAAAATAGTAAATAGTCTAGAAGTAGTCTAAAAAGTAGTCTAAAAGTATCTAAGAAAGTAGTAAAAAGTAGTTAAAAGTAGTCTAGAAAGTAGCTAAAAAGTAGTCTAAAAATAGCTAAAAAGTAGTCTAAAAAGTAGTTAAAAAGAGTTAAAAAGTAGTAAAGTAGTAAAAAAGTCTAAAAAGTAGTCTAAAAGTAGTCTAAAAAGAGTTAAAAGATCTAAGAAAGTAGTTAAAAAGTATCTAAGAAGTAGTTAGAAGTAGTCTAAGAAAGTAGTTAAAAAAGTAGTTAAAAAGTAGTCTAGAAGTAGTCTAAAAGTAGTTAAAAAGTAGTCTAAGAAAGTAGTCTAAGAAAGTAGTCTAAAAAAGTAGGTTAAAAAAGTAGTTAAAAAGTATAAAAAGTAGTCAAGAAAGTAGCTAAAAAGTAGTTAAAAAAGTAGTCTAAGAAAGTAGTCTAAGAAAGTAGTTAAAAAAGTAGTCTAAGAAAGTAGTCTAAGAAAGTAGTCTAAAAAAGTAGTCTAAGAAAGTAGTCTAAGAAAGTAGTCTAAGAAAGTAGTCTAAGAAAGTAGTCTAAGAAAGTAGTCTAAAAAAGTAGTCTAAAAAGTAGTCTAAGAAAGTAGTCTAAAAAAGTAGTTAAAAAGTAGTCTAAAAAAGTAGTCTAAAAAAGTAGTCTAAAAAAGTAGTCTAAAAAAGTAGTCTAAGAAAAGTAGTCTAAAAAAGTAGTCTAAAAAAGTAGTCTAAGAAAGTAGTCTAAAAAAGTAGTCTAAAAAAGTAGTCTAAGAAAGTAGTCTAAAAAAGTAGTCTAAGAAAGTAGTCTAAAAAAGTAGTCTAAGAAAGTAGTCTAAAAAAGTAGTTAAAAAGAGTAAAATAGTAGTTAAGAAAGTAGTCTAAAAAAAGTAGTCTAAGAAGCTAGTTAAAAAATAGTCTAAAGAAAAGTAGTCTAAGAAATTAGTTAAAAAAGTAGTCTAAAAAGTAGTTAAGAATAGTAGTTAAGAAAGTAGTCTAAGAAAGTAGTCTAAGAAAAGTCTAAGCAAATAGTTAAGAAAGTAGTTAAAATAGCTAAAGAAGTAGTCTAAGAAAGTAGTCTAAAGAAAGTAGTCTAAAAAAGTAGTCTAAAGTAGTAAAAAGTAGTCTAAAAAAAAGTTAAAAGTAAAAGTAGTCTAAAAAGTAGCTAAAAGTAGTTTAAAAAAGTAGTCTAAGAAAGTAGTTTAAAAAAGTAGTTTAAAAAAAGTAGTCTAAAATAGTAGTCTAAAAAAGTAGTCTAAAAAAGTAGTCTCAAAAAGTAGTCTCAAAAAGTAGTTTAAAAATATCTAAAAAGTGTTAAAAGTAGTCTAAAAATAGTTAAAAAAGTAGTTAAAAAGTAGTCTAAGAAAGTAGTCTAAAAAAGTAGTCTAAAAAAGTAGTTAAAAGTAGTCTAAGAAAGTAGTCTAAAGTAGTAAGTAGTCTAAAAAAGTAGTAAAAAGTAGTCTAAGAAAGTAGTCTAAAAAAGTGTCTAAAAAGTAGTCTAAAAAAGTAGTCTAAAAAGTAGTCTAAAAAGTAGTCTAGAAAAAGTATCTAAGAAAGTAGTCTAAAAAAGTCTAAAAGTAGTCTAAAAAAGTAGTCTAAGAAAGTCAAGTATCTAAAAAGTAGTCTAGTAAGTCTAAGAAAGTAGTCTAAAAAAGTAGTCTAAAAAAGTAGTCTAAAAAGTAGTCTAAAAAAGTAGTCTAAGAAAGTAGTCTAAAAAAGTAGTCTAAAAAAGTAGTCTAAGAAAGTAGTCTAAAATAGTCTAAAAAGTAGTCTAAAAAAGTAGTCTAAAAAAGTAGTCTAAGAAAGTAGTTAAAAAGTAGTCTAAGAAAGTAGTCTAAGAAAGTAGTCTAAGAAAGTAGTCTAAGAAAGTAGTCTAAGAAAGTAGTCTAAAAAAGTAGTCTAAGAAAGTAGTCTAAGAAAGTAGTCTAAAAAGTAGTCTAAGAAAGTAGTCTAAAAAGTAGTCTAAAAAAGTAGTCTAAAATAGTAAAAAGTAGTCTAAAAAGTAGTCTAAAAAAGTAGTCTAAAAAAGTAGTCTAAAAAAGTAGTCTAAAAAAGTAGTCTAAGAAAGTAGTTAAAAAAGTAGTCTAAGAAAGTAGTCTAAGAAAGTAGTCTAAAAAGTAGTCTAAGAAAGTAGTCTAAAAAAATAGTCTAAGAAAGTAGTCTAAAAAAGTAGTTTAACAAAAAATAGTAGCTAGTAAAACAAAACAAAAGTCCTCGATCTAGTAAAAAAAAAAAAAAAGTCTCGATCTAGTAAAAAAAAACTATTGGAATTAAAGGCTGAATGAAGTAACACAAACAAATATTGAGGTTATATAATGGCAAGGTAAAAAAAAGAAAGAAAAAAAAGAGGATAGATGTAGTAACAGAGCCATGTGAAAAGCCATCAGGGGAGAATGTTCGTAAAAAAGAAAGAAAAAAAAAAGAATCTGTTGAGACGAAAAAAAAGTTGAGGCCGATGAATTTAAGGAATGAAGATGACGCAACAGTGATGAGTAAAAGTAGTAGTAGTAGTAGTAGTTTATAGTAGTAGTAGTAGTGATAATAATAGTGGTAGTAGTTGTGGTATTGATATTAGAAGAAATAGTAGTATAGTACAGTTGTAGTAGTAGTAGTGATAATAATAGTGGTAGTAGTTGTGGTATTGATATTAGAAGAAATAGTAGTATAGTACAGTTGTAGTAGTAGTGGTAGTAGTAGTAGTGATAATAATAGTGGTAGTAGTTGTGGTATTGATATTAGAAGAAATAGTAGTAGTACAGTTGTAGTAGTAGTAGTGGTTGTGGTAGTGTTATAAGTAGAAATAGTAGTAGTATAACCAGCAGCAGCAATAGTAGTAGTAGTAGTAGTGGTTGTGGTATGTGGTAGTGATATAAGTAGAAATAATAGTAGTAATAGTAGTAGTATAAGTAGCAGCAGTAGTAGACTAGTAGTAGTAGTAGTAGTAGTAGTAGTAGTAGTAGTAGTAGTAGTAGTAGTAGTAGTAGTAGTAGTAGTAGTAGCATAGATAAAGTTATGTAAGTAGTAGTAGTAGTAGCAAGCAGCAGCAGTACAGTAGTAGTAGTATAGTAGTAGTTAGTAGTAGTAGTAGTAAGTAGTAGTAGTAGTAGTAGTAGTAGTAGTAGTAGTAGTAGTAGTAGTAGTAGTAGTAGTAGTAGTAGTAGTAGTAGTAGCAGCAGTGGTTGAGTTGCATAAACAATTTGACATTAAAAGAAAGGAAGCCGTGAGTAAGAGCGCCAGGAAATAACACAAGTAGAAAGCCTTATCATCTCTCGAAGACATGTGTGGCCTTTACAAAACATCCCATCACTATCTGACACAGCACTAAATACCCTCGCTTCTTTCTATTATCATTATTATCATCAATCATCACCATCATCATTATTGTTATTATTATTATTATTATTATTATTATTATACGATTCAACCCTATGCCTCTAGATGTATTATAACACTCCATTCCTTCCTCATGACTGTATCCTGTTCTTTGACCTTGTTTATTCAGCTCATGCCACACACACAAACACACACACACACACACACACGTCACATGCCACACACACACACACACACACACACACACACACACACACACACACACACACACACACACGTCACACACACACACACGCATACCATACCCTTGGCACAACAATCCCCTCATACATCTACATGTCTGCACACACACCACACACACACACACACACACACACACACACACACACACAACTCTCACTCTCTCTCTCTCAACTACCCTTTGTGTCCATAAATCTCAGCTTTCTCCCTCTTTAATATTAATACAATAATAACAACAATGATAACAATGATAACAACAATAATAATGACAATAACAACAACAACAATAATAATAATAAGTCATAATAATACTCACATTACATAGCAGATCTTATTTACCCTTCTATATGTCTCGACCTTAATTTACAGTATTGTTTAACTGGACATAGGATACATTTAGGTGGCTGTTGTTGTTGTTATTGTGGTGATGGTGACAATGATAGTAGTAGTAGTAGTAGTAGTAGTAGTAGTAGTAGTAGTAGTAGTAGTAGTAGTAGTAGTAGTAGTAGTAGTAGTAGTAGTAGTGGTAGTAGTAGTAGTAGTAGTAGTAGTAGTAGTAGTACAGTAGTAGTAATAGTAGCAGCAGCAGAAGTAGTAGTAGTAGTAGTGATAGTTATGACAGACAAAAGCAACAACAACACGAGTAGTAACAAAGACAGTAGTAGTTGTAGTAGTAGAAACAGTAGTAGTAATAGAATAGTAGTAGTAGTATAGTTATAACAGACAACAGCAACAACAACAACACCAGTATAGTAACATCAACAGTCAGATCGGAATTTGAAACATGTAACATTCCTCTCAGTTACCCAAGAGTGAATATAAACAAAAGAGAGACAAGGCTGACGCTACACAATCTTTACATACATTTACCTATACACTTCCCTTCCCTTCCCTCTTCCATAGCACTTCCCTTCCCTTCCCTCTTCCATAACACTTCCCTTCCCTTCCCTCTTCCATAGCACTTCCCTTCCCTTCCCTCTTCCATAACACTTCCCTTCCCTTCCCTCTTCCATAACACTTCCCTTCCCTTCCCTCTTCCATAACACTTCCCTTCCCTTCCCTCTTCCATAGCACTTCCCTTCCCTTCCCTCTTCCATAGACACTTCCCTTCCCTTCCCTCTTCCATACACTTCCCTTCCCTTCCCTCTTCCATAACACTTCCCTTCCCTTCCCTTCCATAACACTTCCCTTCCTTCCCTTCTCCATAACACTTCCCTTCCCTTCCCTTCCATAACACTTCCCTTCCCTTCCCTTCCATAACACTTCCCTTCCCTTCCCTCTTCATAGCACTTCCCTTCCCTTCCCTCTTCCATAGCACTTCCCTTCCCTTCCCTCTTCCATAACACTTCCCTTCCCTTCCTTCCATAACACTTCCCTTCCCTTCCCTCCATAACACTTCCCTTCCCTTCCCTCTTCCATAGCACTTCCCTTCCCTTCCTTCCATAACACTTCCCTTCCCTTCCCTCTTACATACACTTCCCTCTTCCATAACACTTCCCTTCCCTTCCTTCCATAACACTTCCCTTCCCTTCCTTCCATACCTTAACTGTCCTGCACCTATCCTTCCCTTCCCTAACCTACCTTGCATACCAGCCTCTCACTACTGTCCTGCACCTATCCGTCCCTCCCTACCTCCCTTCCCTCCTTCTCTTTCACTGTCCTTCCCTCTCTCTCTCCTCTCTCTCTCGCTCTCCTCTCTCCTCTCTCTTCTCTCCTTCTCTCTCTTCTCTCTCTCTTCTCTCTCTCCTCTCTCTCTCTCTCTCTCTCTCTTCTCTCCTCTTCTCCTCCTCCCCTTCCTCCTCCTACTCATCATTGACTATTTAAAAAAATACAAGTGGGCGGAAGGAGATAAGATTGACAGCCCTAAGCGATAAGAAATAGGTGCAGTGTGTGTGTGTGTGTGTGTGTGTGTGTGTGTGTGTGTGTGTGTGTGTGTGTGTGTGTGTGTGTGTGTGTGTGTGTGTGTGTGAGAGAGAGAGAGAGAGAGAGAGAGAGCGAGAGCGATTTTCCATCGAGACTTGACTTTTTTCCATCGACGACTTTTTTTCTATCTCTGCAGACTCTTTTATTTTCCACACACACATTTTTTCAACCAATGCATTTTTACGTTTCCCTCCTTTCCATCCATCCATTCCCTATACCCAGACATCCATTGTTCCTCCTAATCACACCATGACCCTAAACCAACAACGCACGCACACACACACACACATAACATAACATACTTGACAGCCCGCCAGAACCATGCTACCCAACTGGCTACCCAACTGTCTTAGGTATCTAGGTAATGGCGTGCCCCCCTTCCCGTCAGTGCCAGGATGAAGGGGACGGGTCAAGCCTCACGTGCTCGCTTGGCCCTCGTAGGTTGTAAGTAGGGCGTGTCATGGCACTAGAGGGTCAGGAAGTCACTGATGAGGCTAGGGTAGTGAGTGGGTCAAGGGGTAGTGGACGGGGCAGAGGGGTAGTGGACGGGGCAGGGGGGTAGTGGACGGTGAGTGACAGGTAAAGGGGGGGAAGGGGGGTTACAAAGAGTGGCAGAGGGGAAAAGGAAAGGGAAGGGATGGGGAAGGGAGGCTACAAAGGGGACCAAAGGGGAAAAGGAAAGGGAAGGGGGGTGCAAAGAGTGGCAGAGGGGATAGGGAGAGGGGGAGGGTGGGGAAGTGACAGTAGCAGGGGGAAAAGGGGTGATAGAAGGGGTGCAGGGCAAGAAAATAATCCTAAAGGTACTCAAAATATATAAATAAATACATAAATAAACTCAGGACGTACTGTAAATAAACTGGCACGGTAACAACAACAACAACAACAACAACAACAACAACAATAATAGCAGCAACCCCCCCCCCTTTAGGTACTCAAAATATATAAATAAATACATCAACTAGACCACATCAACTAAATATACTATAAATATAAAATAGATTAATACATAAATAAACTCAGGACGTACTGTAAATAAACTGGCACGGTAACAACAACAACAACAACAACACAGCAGCAGCAGCGTCCCCCCCCACCCCCCCCCACCTGTTGTGTCAAGGGCCGCCACGGGACAGATAGATAGATAGACACTACACACCTGGCATGATCGCCCACACAGGTGTCATGTCAGTGCTCGTGTGACCTCATTAGTATTATAGTGACGTGTTGACCTTGGGGATTAGAAGAGCACAGATTCACCCTGTTATATTCTGTTATAAAATACTGGTCTGCTACCCACGAGTATACTGGCACTCAGGCTACGCTAGAACCCACCCTCGCCCCTGTTTCTGTTTTAACCCCTTCACGCCCAGATCTTTCCTTTGCTATAAAAAATTGTATGTTGTCGAACCATAAAATTACGAAAAGTAACTAATTAAACCAAATTAGTTAGTGGTCAAGGATACTAAACAGGTCATAGCTATAAAAACATTGCTTATATTCATTAAAAATCATATAATATCGTCTAATGGTACCCAATTTACAATGGAAATTACGTTCTGGGCCTCAAGGGGTTAACCTGCACCTTACAATACACAAACTACTACAATACAACGAACACTATACATCATGATCTACAAAGAGCTACTGGCCACCATTCCTGTACATTCGCTGATAACCTCTCGTCTATACCCATAGCCACACAGCCCCCCACCCCACCTAATGGCCCCCAATGCACACGCCGTCGAAGGTGGGGTTGATGGGCAGCATAAGAACATAAGAACATAGAAAATAAGGAAGTTACAAGAGGCCGTGAAACCTACACGAGATAATTCCTGTTACTTACCTCTACCTACATCCACCTCTCTTCCCTATCCATGAATTTATTCAGACTCCCTTTAAAGACCCCAATAGACGCCGCATTGACCACCTGACGACTGAGTCCATTCCAATGATTCACCACCCTATTTGTGAACCAGTTTCTCCCTATTTCCTTTTTAAATCTACGCTTTTCCGTAGATTCCGTAGTATAGCATGTGAGTACCTAGTCTTGGGCCATGCACTCGACCATCAGAGTTAATCCATCCCCGCCGGAACTCAAACTAGCAACCTCGATCTCACCACTTCCTGGCGCTGACCACTCGACCACCGCCTGCCCCTCCCTCACACACACCAGCCACAGTTAGCCGCCTCCCCCCACCTACTTCTAACCCTACATACATGGATTTCTTACCATTTAGGGACTGGCAACTATGCGGGCTTTTTGTTACCTCTTTTTTTTCCCTTGGTCAGTCCTTTATGTCAAAAAAAAAAAAAAAGAAAAAAAAAAAAAAAAAAAAAAAAAAAAAAAAAAGACAGCAATGCCACACGCCAATATCTTTCCTTACTTTGAAATCGCTTCATGCTAGGGAAGTGTTAGGGTTATATATTATTAACCCTTCACGCCCAGATCTTTCCTTTGCTATAAAAAATCGTCTGTAGTTAGCCATAAAATAACGATAAGTAACTAAATATACCAAATTAGCTAGTGGACAAGGATACTAAACAGGTCATATCTATAAAGTATTACTTATATTCACTAAAAATTGTCTAATGGTACCCAAATTACAATGAAAATTACGTTCTGGGTCTCAAGGGGTTAAGGCTGAACTGCTACCGAGTGATGACCTGATGACCTGCCTCCCTGGGTCAAGGTCAGCCTCAGAGGTCATGGTGTGTTACCTCTATTGATCAACGAGCGGCGGCCACATAATGCATGAAGGTTTACATAAATGTCAAAGTGTCAGAGGTCAAGCGCTGACCTGTACCGCTGACCCCCCCCCCCCTCCGGCTGCCGTGACGTGATTACTTGCCCTCCTGTGCTGCACCGGGACACACACAAACACACACACACAGATATTTTATTGACCACAACATTCTGAACTAGGATAATCGCAATAATTGTAATATAGGGTCCAACAAACACATAACCTTGGAATAAAACTGATACTACATATATTAAAAACCATAGCATATTATAAAACACATGAAAAAAATTGAAATATAAAACATGACACACACACACACACACACACAGTAAGATAAGATAAGATTTTCATCCTATCTAGACACTTTGCAAGTACCAACTACAAGGTTATTGACTATACAAAGCGCCGCCACGTCAGCACGAACTAGGCGGACTCGAAACGCTGACCGAATGCACAGGGACGCTGCACATTGCGAGCTCACGTCTCTACCAACCTTGCCACCCTGACGGGCACACACACAGTAAGTATGTAAGTGTTTATTGACCACACTATCAGTTAGTTACACGTAATTTCAAGCAATCACAAGCAAGAACATAATAAAGGGAAACTGGTGGATTCAAAACACTCATGTCCTTACAGTAAACAGTTTCCGAAGAAAAAAAAAGCTCTAAAATATTCCTTAAAATCCATCCCAGATATATCAAGACAACATCCTGGTAAATGAAAAGGACCACACACACACACACACACACAACACACAGTCCCACACACACACACACATATACACAGCCACACACACAATTAGAAACAGACGTAGACTTACACAAAAACGAGTTGAACACATGTATACAAACTGGACACGCACACACACACACACACACACATATACACATATATACATACAGTCCCACACACACACGCACACATATACACAGCCACACACACAATTAGAAACAGACGTAGACTTGCACAAAAACTAGTTGAACACATGTATACAAACTAGACACACACACACACACACACACACACATACACACGCCCCACACACACACACACCCACACCACCCACACCCACACACCCACAACACCCACACCCACCCACACACACGTACAAAGGGCCAGTCATTACCTACACGGCCGTTGCTTCGTCAGGCCTCAAGACAACCCGGACAGTCACACACAACAGCCTTCTATAGCGTCCTGTGCATACATAAACATTGCATCCTACAGGGACAAAAGTGTGCATTGAGGCCATGCGTACGCTCTGTCCTAGCATTATGGTGCCACGCCCTTGGTTCTTAGTCCTCTGGGAAGACCCTGAGGCTACCATAACATAAGAACATAAGGAAATAAGGAAGCTACAAGAGGCCGTGAGGTAGGATGAGGAACAATAGAACATAAGAACATACGGAAGCTACAAGTGGCCGTGAGGTAGGATGAGGAACTATAGAACATAAGAACATAAGAAAATAAGGAAGCTACAAGAGGCCGCGAGACCTACATGTGGTAGTTCCTGTTACTTAACACTACCTACATCCACCTTTCATTCTCATCCATGAAATGATCTAGCCTCCTTTTAAAGCTCCCTAATGCCTCCGCACTAACTACCTGACGACTGAGTCCATTCCAATCATTGACCACCCTATTACCACAACACGTCCTGAGCAGGTGTGTGTGTGTGTGTGTGTGTGTGTGTGTGTGTGTGTGTGTGTGTGTGTGTGTGTGTGTGTGTGCAGCGGGCGGTGGTGGTGGTGGGTGCCGGGTGGTGTGGGTGTGTCTGTGTTTTGTGTGTTTTAATTCATCTTACTACTTGTTTGCACAGGGCCGAGCACCCTCGGGGCCTGTCCCATATCAACATTTTTTTTACATTCACTTATGCTAGGTTGGCCGAAGCCAGCCCCGGGAAGGTCACAAACCCCGCTCGCTACACCCGGTACCATTCACTGCTGGTTTGGACAGGGCTCGGGTTTTAAGGAAACCCCATCTGTTTTCCGCTCCGCCCGGGGATCGACCCGGGGCTTTCGGTGTGTGACCGAGCGTGCTTCCTTAGACCACGGTAGTACCAGTGTTGTGGTGTGTTGTGTGTGGTGGTGTGTGTGTGTGTGTGTGTGTGTGTGTGTGTGTGTGTGTGGTGTGTGTGTGTGTGTGTGTTACGTAATGACACATGCGTGCGTGTAAGGTGGGAATACACGTATAGTTTAAGTGCTTCTGTGCGTGTGAATGAAGACAGGGAATGAAGACAAGGGTGTGTGGTATTCCGTTAAGGGCATCGACGTGTCCAGGAACCCACACACACACACACACCCACACACACACAGAAGGTCGATACACAATAGGACATACAAAAAAAAATCAGGAAAAGGGAGATGCCTGAACCACATAAAGAAGTACAGCTTCCCTCATAGAAATGTATAAGTTTAGAATGGACTAAATGAGGAGGTGATATCAGCAAAGAATGTGCACCAGTTGAAAGAAAGAAAGACTGGATAAATGTAGATACGGAGACGGGACCCCACGAGTGTAGCTCAGGCCCTGTAAAACACAACTAGGTAAATACACCCACCCACACACACCCAGGTAGACACAGTCTGTGGTGGCGCCGTGACAGGAATGCAAGGTTGGTGTTGTGGTGCTGTTGTGGTGGCGTGCTTGTGTGGTGGTGTGGTGGTGGTGTTGTGGTGGCGTGTTTGTGTGGTGGCGTGTTTGTGTGGTGGTGTTGTGGTGGCGTGTTTGTGTGGTGGTGTTGTGGTGGTGTTGTGGTGGCGTGCTTGTGTGGTGGTGTTGTGGTGGTGTTGTGGTGGCGTGCTTGTGGCGTGCTTGGCGTTCTGCTCCACAGCCGCAGCAACAAGTGCCTGCAAGCCTGCCATTAAAGAGGCTGGAGTGCCATGCCAACACCTCTCTCTCTCTCTCTCTCTCTTGTATCTGTCTTCTCTCTCTCTCTTGTATCTCTCTCTCTCTCTCTCTCTCTCTCTTCTCCTCTCTCTCTCTATCTCTCTCTCTGTATCGCTCTCCCTGTCTCATCACACTCTTTTCTGTCTCACACACTCCCTCACTCTCTCTCGTCTCACTCTCACTCTTTGTACTCTGGTATGCTAGCCTCACACTACTCTCAGGTCACCTCGACGCCCCCCCCCTCACTCCCCATAACCCTACTTGATGGGGGTGAGGCAAGGGGTGATGGGCGGCCACTCAACACCCTCACCTCACACCCACCTACCACTCACACCCCTGTATTGATCTTGATACTCCCCTTCTCCCTTTTCTCCCCTCCTCTCTCCCTGACCCTCACCCACAACCCTTCTCCCCTTACTCAACCTTTCTCTCCTTCTTCTCTCCTCCCTCTCTTTCTCGTCCTGACTCTTCCTCTCTCTACTCTCTTCTCCTCCCTCTTCCTCTCTCTCTCTCTCTCTCCTCTTCACTCTCTCTTTCTCTTCTCTCTCTTCTCTCTCCTACCTCTTCCTCTTCCTCTCCTTTTTCATCTTCTCTAAACATTTCTCCTACACTAACCCTTCCTTCTCCCTCTTATCAATGTTCCACCACTCTCTCTCTCTCTCTCTCTCTCTCTCTCTCTCTCTCTCTCTCTCTCTCTCTCTCTCTCTTCTCTCTCTCTCTCTCTCCCTGACGTCACCATTACAGTCTCCCTCCCACCATCACTCTTGTAATAATTTTTAACTCTATTTTTTGCTTTCCTTCCTCCTGTTCCTCCCGCCCCAAGCTCTCCCTCACCCTCGAGATAAACAAGAGGAAGGGCTTGGCTGCTCTTATAAACACGCCAGCCTGCAACAACACCCCCTACCGTGTGTGTGTGTGTGTGTGTGGGTGTGTGGGTGTGTGTGTGTGTGGGTGTGTGTGTGGGTGGGGGGGTGTGGGTGTGTGTGTGGGTGGGTGTGTGGGTGTGTGTGTGTGGGGGGGGGGGGGGTAAAGGTCCTTGCCCCTACAATGCTGGTGTCAAAATAGCTAGACAGGGTAGGACACAAATGACCCTAAAGTGATATGTGATGCCTTTAAATCAATTGACCTTTAACCCCTTGAGACCCAGAACGTAATTTCCATTGTAATTTGAGTGCCATTAATTTTTAGTGCATATAAGCAATGTTTTATCGATATGACCTGTTTAGTATCCTTGCCCACTAACTAATTTGGTATATTCAGTTATTTTTCGTGATTTTATGGCTAACAAGACATTTTTTTATAGTAAAGGAAAGATCCGGGCGTGAAGGGGTTAATGATAGATGGATGAAACGGATGGATGGATGGATAGATAGATGGATAGATGGATTGTTAGTTGATCTTGTGTGGCCTGACGGAGGTGACGTAGCTAGGGACACGAGATGTAGGTGGTAGTAGTAGTAGTAGTATAGTAGTAGTAGTAGTAGTAGTAGTAGTAGTAGTAGTAGTAGTAGAAGTAGTAGTAGTAGTAGTAGTAGTAGTAGGAAAGTAGTAGGTAGGAAAGAGGTGGTAGGAAACGAGGAACCATTGGGAGAGAGGGACGAAAGGAAGGAGGG
>JACEEZ010010991.1:287500-382500 GCA_016584305.1 Chionoecetes opilio
TTAATTTAAAGGTTGTTAAGAGGTTGTTAATTTAAAGGTTGTTAAGAGGTTGCTAATTTAGAGGTTGTTAAGAGGTTGTTAAGAGGTTGTTAATGAGGTTGTTAAGAGATCCGCGGGGCTCATAACAACCCCACACAAAACAATAAAATTAAATGAGAAATAATTATGTAGTGTTATGGTGGTGGTTGTTAAAACGATGGTTGTTAAGAGGACGCACGGGGGGGGAGGGGGCTCATTACAACCACACACAAAACAATGCAATCCCTTAATACCCGCCTTCCTGCACGCCTAATTACTATCAACTCAATTACAGGGTCGCTACGAGGCTTGTTCAATTGTTTACAAGGCTTGTTCAATTGTTTACAAGGCGTCGCATCAACATAAGACTTGAAGGGGACATGACGGGATGGAAGTGACTGTAATAATAATGGGTCTTTCCATGGGTATATAACAGATACAAAACGACCCTGTATTGCTACACACACACACACACACACACACACATACACACACACACATACACATACACATACACACACACACACACACATACACATACACACACACACACACACACACACAACCAACACATACACACACACACATACACAACACACACACACATACACAACACACACACACACACACACACACACACACACACACAACAATACACATAACACTACACACACACATAATACACAATACAATTAGCACACACAACACCAAATACACAAACAGTACACACATTTACACACTACACACGACAGACACAAAAGTGATGTGAAGCATCACTATCTTTGTGCAAATTAAAGATATATTAGCTACATACATTAAACTATACTTCATCATTGGTCAATCTCTACTTAGAGTAAGAGAAAATTAGAAGGTGTTAGGTCTAGTAAGAAAGAAAGGTGTAAAAACAGGTCAACAGTGTAAGAGCCATACTAAGAGGTCAATCGCATACTTTAGCAGATAAGAGGCAATACGTTAGTCATAAACTAACTGAGCACAAGTCAAATCTAATCACAAAAAAGTGTGAAATGATTGGAATGGACTCATCGGTCAGGTATCAGCCTGAGTTCATAGTGTTTCAAGGGGTAGACAATTCTATGGAGGTGATTAGGAAATAGGTACATATAGAAAGTTACTACCATTAGTCTTGCAAGCCTCTTGTAGTTCCTTATTTTCTTATTCTTACGTTTAGGTACGGTAGGAGATAGGTAAGATACAGTACAAGTAAGATAAGATTCATCGTATTAAGCACTTGCAAGTACCAACTACAAGGTTATTGATATACAAGCGCGATACAGTCAGACGAACTAGGCGGAACAGTACAAAGTAGTGAAGAAGTGAAAGGTAACAGTGTAAGGTCAACGGATATTTGTAAGATAAGCAAAGATAAGTATAGGAGATACCTAACGGAAGGCGACTGTGCGTGCGGAGGGCTTTCGGCGTCTGCGGGTCAGTGTCCGACGCGCCACCTGTGCCTGCGGGCTTTCCCACACACCCGTTGCCCCACCTGTCACAGCAACACCACTGACAACACCTTCACCATCACCACCTTGACTTAACACATCACCATCACCACCTTGACTTAACACATCACCATCACCACCTTGACTTAACACATCACCATCACCACCTTGACTTAACACACCACCATCACCACCTTGACTTAACACATCACCATCACCACCTTGACTTAATACATCACCATCACCACCTTGACTCCGTACATTAATTTTAGGGAAGATATTGGAAGCTCACATATCCTTCCCCTGCATCACTATTACCACCTTGACTTAACATATATTTAACAGAGCACTTAACACTAACACTAATACTTAACATAACACTTAACACCCACACTACTACTTAACAGAGCACTTAACACTCACACTTATACTTAACATAACACACAACACTAACACTACTACTTAACATAACACTCAACACCCACACTACTACTTAACAGAGCACTCAACACTCACACTACTACTTAACATAACACTCAACACCCACACTACTACTTAACAGAGCACTCAACACTCACACTACTACTTAACATAACACTCAACACCCACACTACTACTTAAAACAGAGCCACTCAACACTCACACACCTACTTAACATAACACATCAACACTCACACTACTACCTTAAACATAAACACTTAAACACTCACACTACTACTTAACAGAGCACTTAACACTCACACTACTACTTAACATAACACTCAACACCCACACTACTACTTAACAGAGCACTTAACACTCACACTACTACTTAACATAACACTCAACACTCACACTACTACTTAACAGAGCACTTAACACTAACACTTATACTTAACATAACACTTAACACTCCTCACATATCCTTCACTGCATCACCACCATCACCACCTTGACTCAGGACATCACATGAGTACCTGCCTTTACCTTCCCGCCTAGACTACCTCAATATCGCCCATCTCTTCCTTTTTTTATTATTATTCTTATATTTATAGTTATCAATCACACAGATGGCTTGAAAGGTGGATAAGTTAAGGCAGTAAGTGTTCAGTAAGCTAAAGATGTCCTTGTGCTTCTTATTCGTCTCCACATTCTTCCACATCTTCTCTACATTCTTCCACATCTTCTCTACATTCTTCCACATCTTCTCTACATTCTTCCACATCTTCTCTACATTCTTCCACATCTTCTCTACATTCTTCCACATCTTCTCTACATTCTTCCACATCTTCTCTACATTCTTCCACATCTTCTCTACATTCTTCCACATCTTCTCCACATTCTTCCACATCTTCTCTACATTCTTCCACATCTTCTCTACATTCTTTCACGTCCACCGTTCTCCATTCTCACGTCCACTCCTTCCTTCCTTCTCACCTCTTCCTTGTTTTCTATCTAAATAGTTTCTAATTACAAAAGTGGATTAAAACTGATTACATTAAGGCAAAAAAGTGTACATTTCTTTGTCTATTTTCATCCATTCTTATGTCCACTAATTCCTTCTCTCTCTTCCTTCCTTCCTTCTCTCTCTCTCTTCCTTCCTTCCTTCTCTCTTCCTTCCTTCCTTCTCTCTTTCCTCCTTCCTTCCTTCTCTCTTCCTTCCTTCCTTCTCTCTTTCCTCCTTCCTTCCTTCTCTCTCTTTCCTCCTTCTCTCTCTTTCCTCCTTCCTTCCTTCTCTCTGTTCCTTCCTTCCTTCTCTCTTTCCTCCTTCCTTCCTTCTCTCTTTCCTCCTTCCTTCCTTCTCTCTTTCCTCCTTCCTTCCTTCTCTCTCTCTTCCTTCCTTCTCTCTTTCCTCCTTCCTTCCTTCCTTCTCTCTTCCTTCCTTCCTTCCTTCCTTCCTTCCTTCTCTCTCTTTCCTCCTTCCTTCCTTCTCTTTCCCCTTTTCTTCCTTCCTTCCTTCCTTCCGTAGTAATATTCCATGATACTTTATTTGAACACACCTTTAAGCTCCCTTCCCGTGACGTCACGACCACAACACAACGGTAATACCTGACTAACCTCACAAGATAAACGTTGACTGATGAAATACCTGGACGCGTCTTGCTCACACACACACACACACACACACACACACACACACACACACACAGTCACACACACACCCACACACACGGATTAACCCATCTTACTCTTCGTTGGGCAAGTAATCCTGTTCTATTCACGTACAAATCCGGTCTAGTTTTCTGTAATCCCAGGTTATGGCCGCACAAAATCCAATATCTACCATTAAATGCCTTCACAACGCGGATATAACCTTGTATATGTATTATAAGCGTCTATTTTCCTTTCTAATCATGTCACCTTGTAAATTCTGAGTTTTGTTTACATTGTGTTTTGTTTATATATGTGTGGCTGTAAGGAGGGAGGGAGGGAGGGAGGGAGGGAGGGAGGGAAGGAGAGAATGTGTGCTTAATAACTGTTTAAATAAAAAAAGAGGGAGGGAGGGAGAGAAGGAGGAATGAAGGAAAGGAAGGAAGGGATAGTATAAATAGCAACCTACATATACTACTATAGGTAAACACACACTATGGAGGACAAATGATCAGTGCCTATATCACATCACTGTCCTTGCCATAGCTTGCATTCCAGGATAAAACACTGACTACCAAAGGAAACAACACACACACACACACACACACACACACACACACACACACACACACAAACACACACACACACACACCACACACACACACACACACAAACACACACCACACACACACACACACACAAACACACACACACACACACACTCGTTGACACAAACAAAGTATTACGCTAGTCACTGGTAAATCCACTGGCCAAGGAGGAGGAAATGGAGGGACCGAAGGAGGAGGAGTAGGAGAGGAGGAGGAGGAGGAGGAGAGGATTGTGGAGGAGAAGGAGGAGTAAGGGGAGGAGGAAGAGGGTGGGGAAGAGAGGAGGAGGAGAAGGAGGTGGGGAAGAGAGGAGGAGGAGGGGGAGGGTGTGCCGTGACTCAACATGAAAAACGAGAGAGAGAGAGAGAGAGAGAGAGAGAGAGAGAGAGAAGAGAGAGAGAAGAGAGAGAGAGAGAAGAGAGAGAGAAGAGAGAGAGAGAGGAGAGAGAGAGAGAGAGGAGAGAGAGAGAGGAGAGAGAGAGAGAGAGAGAGAGAGAGAGAGAGAGAGAGAGAGAGAGAGAGAGAGAGACTCGTTATCTCATCGTGACGTAGCCTGATTCCCTTATCTTATCAGGGCCTGGGATGGAAATAAAAAAAAGGTAAAAATAGCCCCTTACCCCCCTCCCTTTTAATTGACTGCAATGTTTCTTCCTTACTACCTTCCTTATTACTACCTTCCTTATTACTACCTTCCTTATTATTTCCGTATTTTCTATTTTCATTACTATTATTTTACTCCCCCTTTTCCTTCCTCCCTCTACTTTAATGTACTCCTATGTTTCTTCCTCCCTCCTACTTTACCGAGTTCAACCCTTTTAAACCCACCACACACATCTCACCCCCCCGTGTTAACCCCTCATTAACCCCACACAAACTTCTCCCCCCCAATACATAATGGCCTTGTTCCCGGGACTAAAATGAATGACAGTCAAGTAATAATTCCAAATAAAGAATAAATATAAAATAGATAATATATGATAATAGATAAATATACAAATAAACAAATAGATAACTAGATACATACTAATATATAGAAAAAAGTTGAGCAGACACACAAACTATGACTCAAATGATGTCCGGGGAAAGTACACCACACACACACACACACACACACACACACACAGTCACACACACCCACACACACACACACACACACACACACACACACACACAGTCACACAGTCACACACACACACACACACACACAGTCACACACACACACACAAGGGCAACAGGTAAACACTCACGGCTTTCCAAGGACTCCATGAACTCACCTGTAAAAGAGAAAAAGAAAAGATTAAACATGATGAAATAAAGTTATTATTATTATTATTATTATTATTATTATTATTATTATTATATTAGAACACGTTTCAGCCTTACACTAGCATCTCTCTCTCTCTCTCTCTCTCTATCTCTCTCTCTCTCTCTCTCTCTCTCATCACCTCTGTCATCGGGTAATCCAGGATACATGGTGGCTTATCATGCTTAATTAGAGAGAGAGAGAGAGAGAGAGAGAGAGAGAGAGAGAGAGAGAGAGAGAGAGAGAGAGAGAGAGAGAGAGAGAGAGAGAGAGAGAGAGAGAGAGAGAGAGAGAGAGAGAGAGAGAGAGAGAGAGAGAGAGAGAGAGAGAGAGAGAGAGAGAGAGAGAGAGAGAGAGAGAGAGAGGAGAGAGAGAGAGAGAGAGAGAGAGAGAGAGAGAGCTGTAACTGTACACTTAACTACCTTAAATTGTAGTAAGTTTTAATCCACTTTTATAATTAGAAACTTTAAATAAAAGGAGTGTGATAGTAGTAAACAATGTAACAACAACAACAACTGCAGTAACAATAACAACAATTAATTCATCATATACATTCAACACATGACGATACAACAACTTATGTCATTAACAATAGAGGCGATAAAAACACACAAATATATATAAAAGGTCTGATTAAAGCTATAAAAGGTCTGATCAAAGATATAAAAGGTCTGATTAAAGCTATAAAAGGTCTGATCAAAGATATAAAATGTCTGATCAGATATAAAAGGTCTGATTAGATATAAAAGGTCTGATTAAAGATATAAAAGGTCTGATTAAAGCTATAAAAGGTCTGATTAAAGCTATAAAAGGTCTGATTAAAGCTATAAAAGGTCTGATTAAAGCTATAAAAGGTCTGATTAAAGCTATAAAAGGTCTGATTAAAGCTATAAAAGGTCTGATCAAAGATATAAAAGGTCTGATTAAAGATATAAAAGGTCTGATTAAAGATATAAAAGGTCTGATCAAAGATATAAAAGGTCTGATTAAAGATATAAAAGGTCTGATCAAAGATATAAAAGGTCTGATCAAAGATATAAAAGGTCTGATCAAAAATTTAAAAGGTCTAAAAACGAATGGTCTGAGGCTGGTCTGAATACAATCACAGACACTGCAACAAAAGTATAGCAGAAATAGTGGTAGTGACGCCGCAAATATGTTATGTAGAGACAGACTGCGTTAACCACATCCGGCAGAGACAGGCGTCCAATCCCTTCCTTCCCTCAGCTCTTAACACAAGTACGACGTTGACGCATCCACAAGGCATCCACAAGACATCCACAAGACATCCACAAGACATCCACAAGGCATCCACAAGACATCCACAAGGCATCCACAAGGCATCCACAAGACATCCACAAGGCATCCACAAGACATCCACAAGGCATCCACAAGACATCCACAAGACATCCACAAGACATCCACAAGGCATCCACAAGACATCCACAAGGCATCCACAAGACATCCACAAGACATTCACAAGACATCCACAAGACATCCACAAGGCATCCACAAGGCATCCACAAGACATCCACAAGGCATCCACAAGACATCCACAAGACATTCAAAAGACATCCACAAGACATCCACAAGGCATCCACAAGACATCCACAAGACATTCACAAGACATTCACAAGACATTCACAAGACATCCACAAGACATCCACAAGACATCCACAAGGCATCCACAAGACATCCACAAGACATTCACAAGACATCCACAAGACATCCACAAGACATCACAAGACATCCACAAGGGTAAAAATTGAGTTTATGACTGTTGCAAGATTTTCAGACAAGTTTGATATTTTTCCGCTTAATATGTGATGCTTTCCCTAATGGAGATAGTTTTTTTCCTGTGCAAACCTAAAAAAAATGTGTCTTTTGCAATTCGAAAAAGTGATGACAGATTTCTAATAATACATTTTTTATACGTTTTGACGGGAAAAAAACCACTCCATTTGTAAAAACATTAAATAATAACCTAATCAAACCATTAAACTAACCTAACCCTCAAACTAACCTAACCTAGCTCTCAAACTAACCTAACCTAGCTCTCAAACTAACCTAACCTAGCTCTCAAACTAACCTAAACTAACCTAACCTAGCTCTCAAACTAACCTAACCTAGCTCTCAAACTAACCTAAACTAACCTAACCTAACCTAGCTCTCAAACTAACCTAACCTAAACCCCAAACTAACCTAACCTAGCTCTCAAACTAACCTAACCTAACCCTCAAACTAACCTAACCTAACCTAACCTAGCCTAGCCTAGCCTATGAAAAA
The DNA here is from genome assembly GCA_016584305.1 of Chionoecetes opilio. NCBI lineage: Eukaryota > Metazoa > Arthropoda > Malacostraca > Decapoda > Majidae > Chionoecetes > Chionoecetes opilio. The sequence goes on from JACEEZ010010991.1 coordinate 295,246, forward strand.
AAATTGTTTGCACATTTCATTGTTACTTTCACACTCGTTCTGAACTGTAGAAACAGAAGAAAGGAAAAAAATGCTTGAATCCAAACACAGTCATGTTCTAAATCTCAGCCCCCCCAAGATCCGGCAGGGACAGGCGTGCAATCCCTTCCCTCCCTCAGCTCTTAACACAAGCACGACGTATCCTAAGTCATCACAAGGCTCCCGCAGTCTCCGTGCGTGAGGTGGGTGGGCGTTGGTACACACTCAGCGGAAGGAAATGATTACACGAGAAAACGCTTACACCTCAAGGATCCTCGACTATAATAGAATGATCTGAAGGTGCTATTTCCTGCCTCTCTAACAATTGATTCACTCTCTATATATTGTTGTGTATTTAGTAACTCTTTTATTGAGTCTGTTTTTTTAGTCACACACAAAAGAATGAGATTTTTTATTATATTTAGTATAGAATAGAATGATCTGAAGGTGCTATTTCCTGCCTCTCTAACAATTGATTCACTCTCTATATATTGTTGTGTATTTAGTAACTCTTTTATTGAGTCTGTTTTATGGTCACACACACAAAAGAATATTTTTTTATATTATATTTAGTATAGAATAGAATGATCTGAAGGTGCTATTTCCGGCCTGACTAACAATTGATTCACTCTCTCTGTATAATTGTGTATTTACTACGTCTTGTATCGAGTCCGTTTTTTAGTCACACACACAACTGAACCGACATCTTTCTGAATACTTATTGCCTTAACCATAGACCACTGTAAATATAGTGGTCTATGCCTTAACTTATCCACCTTTTAAGCCATATATGTAATTGATAACTGTTTAACTAAAATACAACTAGAAAACATGGGGACATACTATTCCAGAGAACGGTAATATACGGACGGGGCAGTGACGGTATAGCTCGTCCTTTGAAACCATACGTGACATATGATACTGCGTCCTCTTTAGCTCCTAATTTCGCAATGGTTAAGAATTTCTAGCCATCGTTTAATATTAGCCCGTATTCGTAGTCACATACCATCATTGTACGTGGTCATGGTTCACTTTTTGTCTTGTCCTAATTAAATCAATATGTCATGCCAGCTCTGTGTGATTGCAATAGGAGTACTGTATGATTGCTCTAGTACTTTCCATGGCAGCTACAAGATCAAGTGAATAATTTTGACTGAGTAGAAATGAAACAAAATCATAGCAATTACCACGAGCAATCATGGTATGTGACTACGAATACGAGCACAATTTGTCTTCAGTGTTTCATGTCCTGTTTTTTCACTCTCTATGTCATCTTGAACACTTACTGCCTAACTTATCTACCCTTTAAGTTTAAGCCATCTGTATGATTAATAACTGTTTAAATAAAAAAATTAAAAAATATCTCACTTTACCACAAACTATTCCAGAGAACGTGAATATGCGTCTCGGTTTAGCACACACTCTCAGTCTCACACATGGCACGGTCGCCTGCTGCCACAAGTCCCTGTCAGATTAACAACACGCACATTGCTGCAACCTTCGTGACGGCGTGGATCTAGGAAGTGTGGGGACGCCTGCTTATAGTGTACACAGCATACAAGGCCCTCTCATCCTCTCCTCTCCTAGCTAACCTCCCTCCTATCTAGCTCTATATATCTCCCATCTATCATGTACATAGCCCTCTCATCCTCCTCTCCTCATATCTAACTTCCTTGCTATCTAACTATCTCCTATCTATCGTGTACACAGCATACAAGACCCTATCCTCCCCCCCTTCCTATCTAACCCTCCCTCTATCTATCATCCTCCCCCTGTCATATCTAACACCCCTCCTATCTAACTATCACCTATCTATCGTGTACACAGCATACAAGACCCTCCCATCCTCCCTTCCTATCTAACTATCTATCGTGTACAAAGCATACAAACACCCTCTTATCCTCCTCTCCAACCTCCCTTCTTCACTGAGAAACCCAAGGAAGGTGTTATAATCTGGGTCTCATTTGGGTCTCATTGGATTCCACGTCCCCACAGATCTCTCTCCACTATACTGTATCTCCCCACCATGTATATATTATATCTTATTTCCTTTAGTACTTAAGTTAATTTCCTCATGTATAAATTAGGTATGTTTTTTTTTGTATGCCTTTGGGTGAAAAAATATTATTATCGTTATTATTGTTATACGTGTTTTGTTATCGCATTCATCCTCTTTCTGCTTCTACAAAATCATCCCTATCTTTGTAGTACCTTAAGCTAATACTGATGGATGCCGCTTCAGTTAGTTGCTTCTATTTTCTATGCTTTGTTAGTCGTTACCTTCCCGAGACGTATTACTAATGATACAACGTCAGTACAAAGGGGGCGGTGGTGGTGGTGGTGGTGGTGGGGGTAGTGTGTGGTGGTGGTGGTGGTGGTGGTGGTGGTGGTGGTGGTGGTGGTGGTGGGGGTAGTGGTAGTGGTGGTGGTGGTGGTGGTGGTGGTGGTAGTGGTGGTGGTGGTGGTGGTAGTGGTGGTGGTGGTGGTGGGTAGTGGTGGTGGTGGTGGTGGTGGGTAGTGTGGTGGTGGTGGTGGTGGTGGTGGTGGTGGTGGTGGGTAGTGGTGGGTGGTGGTGGGTGGTGGGTGGTGGTGGTGCGTAGTGGTGGTGGTGGTGTGGTGTGGTGTGGTGGTGGTGGGTGGTGGGTGGTGGGTGGTGGTGGGTGGTGGTGGGTGGTGGGTAGTGGTGGTGGTGGTGGTGGTGGTGGTGGTGGTGGTGGTGGTAGTGGTGGGGAGTGGTGGTAGTGGTGGTGGTGGTCCGGCCTTGCATGAATCACCCCACCCGGCAGGACGTTCCCTTTACTCACAAGGAAGCGCCCCTCCACTCCCCCCCCCTCTCCCTCTCCCTCTCTCTCTCTCTCTCTCTCTCTCTCTCTCTCTCTCCCCCTTGGTTTTGATGTTGCCGCCGCTACGCATATGGTTCACACGGCACTTCTAATAGCTTTTTTTTTATCCTTTACCTAAACAATAACATCTATTAGGAGACAGTTCCCACACATTGACTGGTGCATGGATGGTGGTTCTATCAATGACTTCTAATTCTTGGTACTATAATTATTACTGTTATTATCATTATACTTTCACGACCATCACCATTCACCATCATTACCATTGTGAATTTGTGATATACGTGTCCTGCATGAGTGGCGGGTTCTAGTTCCTGCCCACAGCCCCGTCAGCAGCAGTGTCCGGCAGGCGTCACATGCATCAGCCATCACGCCTCCCCCTTCCCCCAACACGCCACACCCCCACCACCGCCCCGCCTCCACCCCTCCCCCGGTACTCCTGGGATGCCAACTCATGGTGCCTGCCTGCCCCTCTCCCCTCCCCTCCTCCTCTCCCATGCCGATGATGGGTTCACCAAGAGCTTGAGTCACAGGGAAAAAAGGAGGAAATATAGGAGAGACAATTAAGACAACTAAACATGATGTGTATTTCTCTTTCTTGGTTGAGTCACAGGGAAAAAAGGAGGAAATATAAGAGAGACAAGACAACTAAACATGATGTGTATTTCTCTTTCTTGCTTGAGTCACAGGGAAAAAAGGAGGAAATATAGAAGAGACAATTAAGACAACTAAACATGATGTGTATTTCTCTTTCTTGGTTGAGTCACAGGGAAAAAAGGAGGAAATATAAGAGAGACAAGACAACTAGACATGATGTGTATTTCTCTTTCTTGCTTGAGTCACAGGAAAAAAAGGAGGAAATATCAAAAGTATACGTGGACAGGATAGACAACTAGACATGATCTGTACTTATCTTTCTTTCACCTTTTCCACCACCGTCACAGGAAAAAAGGGAGAAAAACCTCAAAGTATACTCAGATAGGAGAGACAACTAAACATAATCTCTACTTCTTTTCCTTCCACCACCACCACCACCACAGAGCTTGAGTCACAGGAAAATAAGGAGAAAACCCAAAAACTATGCGGATAGGACAGGCAATTAACTGGACATGATAATCTATTTCGCTTTCTTGCTTGAGTCACAGGAAAGAAGAAGAAAACCTCAAAGTATACGAGGATAGGGTAGACAAGACAACTAGACATGATCTGTACTTATCTTTCTTTCTTTCACCTTTTCCACCAGTCACAGGATAAAAAAAATCCCAAAAGTATACACGAGTAGGAAAGACAACTAACTAGATAATCTCTACTTCTGTTTCTACGCTCAAAAACATATCTTTCTACGCTTTAAATCTCTTCTACTTCTGTTTCTACGCTCAAAAACATGTCTTTCTACGCTTTAAATCTCTTCTACTTCTGTTTCTACGCTCAAAAACATATCTTTCTACGCTTTAAATCTCTTCTACTTCTGTTTCTACGCTCAAAAACATATCTTTCCACGGTTTAAATCTCTTCTACTTCTGTTTCTACGCTCAAAAACATGTCTTTCTACGCTTTAAATCTCTTCTACTTCTGTTTCTACGCTCAAAAACATATCTTTCCACGGTTTAAATCTCTTCTACTTCTGTTTCTACGCTCAAAAACATATCTTTCCACGGTTTAAATCTCTTCTACTTCTGTTTCTACGCTCAAAAACATGTCTTTCTACGCTTTAAATCTCTTCTACTTCTGTTTCTACGCTCAAAAACATATCTTTCCACGGTTTAAATCTCTTCTACTTCTGTTTCTACGCTCAAAAACATATCTTTCCACGGTTTAAATCTCTTCTACTTCTGTTTCTACGCTCAAAAACATATCTTTCCACGGTTTAAATCTCTTCTACTTCTGTTTCTACGCTCAAAAACATCTTTCTACGGTTTAAATCTCTTCTACTTCTGTTTCTACGCTCAAAAACATATCTTTCCACGGTTTAAATCTCTTCTACTTCTGTTTCTTCCACCATTTCCATCACCGAGTCACAGGGAGAAAAGGAAAAAAAACACAAATATACGCTGATAGGAGACACAACTAGACATGAATAATTTCTTTCTTGCTTGAGTCACAGGAAAATAAGGAGAAAACCCCAAACTAGATAAGTTATGCTGATAGGAGAGACAACTAACTAGACATGATATACTATTTATCTTTCCTGCTTGAGTCACAGGAAAATAAGGAGAATACTTCCAAACTACGCGGACAGGGCAAACAACTAACTATAGTCTATTTTATTTAACGAGGCGAAAATTCCATTCTATCTTAAGGTCTCATGCTTAAAATGATGCCTGTGTTTACCTAATAATATGGTTAACTATGATAAATTACAACTGAAATTAGAAGAAGCGTAGTATTCCCTTCTCCTGGCATCAAATATCAGTCAGTAAGCAGCAAGTGGGCAGGATTTTTCACCTCCTTAAAAAATATAGACATGATCTCTATGTATACTTCTCTTCTCTTTCTTACACCGCCACCAAGTTTCCAAGTTCCAAGTTTATTTTTAGAAAGTTGGGGGGAAATTACAAAGAGGGAGGGGGGGGGGGGGAACAAGGATACAAAGTTTTGAAATATATAAATACAGAAAAAGAATAAAAGTGGCCGGGCGGTCTTTATACTATTATTTCGGCTTGCTGTTTTTAGTTGAACATTCTCACGAAATCAATTTTTTTTTTAAATAACAAAAAATAAATCAGGATCAAAATCACATAATAAGTATAGCGCAGTGTCAGTTCAGCGAGCAGTGTTGATATATGGAATTACAAAAATAAATACAAACAACATACATAATAAGGCTTAATATATAATAAGAGAAGCAGCAAAAATATAGAGAACATAATGGAGTAGTTATAACAAGATAGATTTTGGAAAAAGACAAACATAATACGCAGAAAAAACATATAAAGCATAATAGACATAAATATACCTACATAATATATGATAAAAGCAGCAGCAGAACATATGGGGAACATTATAGAATAGCGCCACCACTACGGCTGTAATCGGCCGTGAAGGTTGCGGGCGGCCCACCTTCCGGCAGGCCTACCCTTGGCCAGGATGGGGTGCGCGTCAACCACTACAATGGCCAACCAGTTAAGTCCTATTTCCTCGCTTCTGTCCACCACACCCCACACATGAATGAGCCGCGGGGGGGGGGGGGGGGACTAGTGGTCTACGCCTCATGAGTCGTGTCTCAAAGTTAACAACCCCAGCCGAGGGCACCACATAGCATAGGTCTAAAGCCTTACTGTTTATTTCACTTTACATTTTTCAGTCTAATTTTATTGATTTTAATAACTAACTAGCTTTAACTTACTAACTACCTAACTTTAACCCCTTGAGGCCCAGAACGTAATTTCCATTGTAATTTGGGTACCATTAGACGATTTTTATGACTATAAGCAATATTTATAGATATGATCGGTTTAGTGCCCTTGTCCACTAACTAATTTGGTATATTAAGTGACTTTTCGTAATTTTATGGCTCGACAACATACAATTTTTTATAGCCAAGGAAAGATCTGGGCGTGAAGGAGTTAATAAGTAACGTAACTAAGAGCAGTGGTCGGTGGGGTAGCTGCATCCCTTCCTCTATACATATATGTAACTAACGAAAGTAATAAGCAGTAAATTATTAATGACAAGATAAAACTGTGGATAATACTGAGCACCTCCAAACCGAGGCAGTGGTATAGGATAGCATCAGTGCGGCGCCACCACTGCTGATTGGCACGCACCACCCTGCCATCCCTCACCACCACTGGGTCAAGGTAGATTATATATAAAAAAAAAAAAAGGACGTATGATCAATATCAGAACTTCAACATGAATAGCTGAGCATATTAAATTTCACTATATTTTGTCCGGTGCGTGAAGGCCACAGCTTCACCCTGCGAGGTCATGCAATTATACTCAGCTTCTATTTTGTCCAGTTCATATACTATGCCCACATGTATAATTATATTTTATTTGGTTTAGCACTTAACTTCATTTCCTGATGTATATATATATTATGTACATTTTTTTCCTGTAGGGGAGAGCGGGGCAGGTTGCATCATTGCCTCTAACTCGCATTAACTTTTTTTATTATTATTATTATTATTGTTGTAGTTGTAGTAGTAGTAGTTTATAGTAGTAGTATAGTAGTAGTAGTAGTAGTATTAAGACGATGTACGTGTGATAACATGCGAGTTAATGATGGCGAGGCAATGATGCAACCTACCCTCGATGCAACCTGCCCCGCTCTCCCCTATGCCTTCGTGTGAAAATAAAATTATTACTATTATTACTATTATTCAAAAAGTTCATCAACATAAAAGTATGATGCAAAACAATGGGCGAGAAGCCAGGGCAACATTTCAGTAAGTATTTTTGTCATGTGTTCAGAGTAAAGAATAAACTGTCCACCAAGTCTTCTCAAGTCATGTAGAAATATAAATGACAATGACGTGATTGCGAATATACAGATCAAGATAGACGTAGTGGCGGGGATCTTATTCATTATTATCAATCATAAGTCATGTAGAAATATAAATGACAATGACGTAGGTAGTTGCGAATTAACAGATCAAGACGTGACAGTGATCGTGCCAATGGTTGCCTCAAGACTTTAATGGACCAAGATCGTGCCTAAACCCTCCCTGACAGCATCCCGGGCGCTGCAACACACATGACACAGCCTCGCACAGCCTCGCCTACACCCAGAACTGCGCTGTACATGGCAAGACGTAAGATTAACTGACCTTCTATCTAGTCTATCAAATCATCTATTAAAAGTCAATTGATCTATAGGGAAAACGTACGTATATGGACGTATTTGGTGGTAGTAGTAGTAGTGGTGGTAGTAGTGGTGGTAGTAGAAGTAGTAGTAGTAGTAAAGTAGTAGTAGAGTAGTAGTAAAGTAGTAGTAGTAGTAGTAGTAGTAGTAGTAGTAGTAGTAGTAAAGTTGTTGTAGTAGTAGTAGTAGTAGTATTAGTAGTAGTAGTAGTAGTAGTAGTGGTAATAGTAGTAGCAGTAGTGGTGTAGTGCAAGTATTAGTAGTAGTAAAAGTAGTGGTAATAGTAGTAGGAATAGTAGATAGTTGTTGTAGTGGTAGTGGTAGTAGTAGTACATGGCGACACAAACGAGCAGATAACATACGGAACAGAAGACCGCCAGAAATACCAGACGGTTTTGTCAGAGCCATTTAAGATGTGTATCGCCCTCACATTACTTCTCATGCCATAGATAGATAGATAATTTTATTGACCATAGATAGCTAGGCAGTAGGACAGGTGTAGTTACAGGACGATACAAGCTTGGAAGGGATTGATTGATTTAATGCCCCAAAAAGGTGAATGTGCCAGACATCAGAGGTCATATGGCACAGCTTGGAAGGGATTGATTGATTTAATGCCCAAAAAGGTGAATGTGCCAGACATCAGAGGTCATATGGCACAGCTTGGAAGGGATGATTGATTTAATGCCCCAAAAAGGTGAATGTGCCAGACACAGAGGTATATGGCACAGCTTGGAAGGGATTGATTGATTTAATGCCCCAAAAAGGTGAATGTGCCAGACATCAGAGGTCATATGGCACAGCTTGGAAGGGATTGATTGATTTAATGCCCCAAAAAGGTGAATGTGCCAGACATCAGAGGTCATATGGCACAGCTTGGAAGGGATATAAGAGCCTTCCCTTGCCGCAAAGTAAATAGCACTGTTTCCACCTATAGGTCAACTATTTAAATAAAAACTAAGAACAGCTAACATGATCCTTGGCCACCTGCTACAAGGTTCTTAGGGCTTGGGCGTGGCAGGGGGGAGGGCGTGCCTCGTGAGGTGTTGAGAGGGACAAATCCTTTCCTCAAGTGACGGGCGGCGCGGCGCGGGGCAAACAAAGGCAGTGCCCTGTGCCCTACCTGTCTGTCTGTCACGGCACGGCGGCCTGATAGCAACAAGGCGGCGATAACCTTTCTGAAACCTGCTTATCTATCACGTTTTAAGCCTGAACAATAACAGTTAAATAAAAGAGAAAATAAAATAAAAAAGAAGAAGGAAAATAAGAAAGAACATAAGAAAATAAGGAAGCTACAAGAGGCCGTGAGACCTACACATGGTAGTTCCTGTTACTTAACACTACCTACATCCACCTTTCATCCCCATCCATGAAATTATCCAGCCTCCCTTTAAAGCTCTCTAATGACTCTGCACTAACTACCTGACGACTGAGTCCATACCAATCATTCACCACCCTATTTGTGAACCAGTTTCTCCCTATTTCCTTTTTAAATCTACGCTTCTCCAGTTTGAATCCGTTACTTCTTGTTCTAAATCCCTATTGACTCGGCACTAACTACCTGACGACTGAGTCCATACCAATCATTTACCACCCTATCAATTAAATCATTTACTTAATAAGAACATAAGAAAATAAGGAAGCTACAAGAGGCCGCGAGGCCTAAACGTGGTAGTTCCTGTTACCTAACACTACCTACATCCACCTTTCATCCCCATCCATGAACCTATCCAGCTCCTCTTTAAAGCTCCCTAATGACTCCTCACTAACTACCTGTCTACTGAGACCATTCCATTCATTCACCACCCTATTTGTAAACCAGTTTTTCCCTATTTCCTTTCTAAATCTACGCTTTTCCAGCTTGAATCCGTTACTTCTTGTTCTACCCTGGTTAAAAGCCGTAAGAACTTTTTCTACCTATCCTTTATTAAATCCCTGTATCCACTTAAAAACTTCTATCAGATCTCGCCTAACTCTGCGTCTCTCGAGTGAGTGTAATTTTAATAACTTCAATCTCCTCTCATAATTAAAGTTACGCATCGCTTGTATCATTTTGGTCATCCTTCTCTGCACTGTTTCTAACAAGGCTATATCCATCTTGTAATATGGAGACCAAAACTGAACCGCATAGTCTAGGTGAGGCCTGACTAGAGCCAGATAAAGCTTTAGAATAACTTCCGCACTTCTACTTTTAACACTTCTGGTAATGAATCCTAATACTCTATTAGCTCTATTTCTGGCCTTAATACTACCTACATCCACCTTTCATCCCCATTCATGACATTATCTAGCCTCCTTTCAAAACTCCCTATTGACGCACCACTAACTACCTGACGACACAGTCCATTCCAATCATTTACCACCCTATTGAGATAACAAGCAGACACAGGATGAATGAGTCAACCCTTGCACACTACGGCTTATCATTAGTTGTTATCAAAGCAGATAATAAGCATAGCCTCGACTTCTACGCAGGAAACGAGTTGTGTAATGCAATCATTGTTTTGTGGCGACGAGAGAACAACACCTCCATCCCATCTCACCCCTCATCATTATTCCATTCATCACCACTTCATTCTTCTGTCCCTCACGCCTCATTACCCATCCCATTAATGAGGTTACAACAAGGCCCCTTCTGAACCCCACACTATAAGCGACGCCTTTATAGAGACGCCTTTTTGTTACAGCTACGCCTTTCTACATTCTCTGTGGCGCCATTCACTGTCTTCAACTCTTCATCTACAAGGCCACAGAGAGACACTTGTAGGTTAGCATTGTCAGTTTTTGTCACCCATAGCTACCTAAGATGGGGTGTAGTAGTAGTAGTAGTAGTAGTAGTAGTAGTAGTAGTAGTGGTAGTGGTAGTAGTAGTAGTAGTAGTAGAGTAGTAGTAGTGGTAGTGGTAGTAGTGGTGTAGTAGTAGTAGTAGTAGTAGTAGTAGTAGAGTAGTAGTAGTAGTAGTAGTAGTAGTAGTAGTAGTAGTAGTAGTAGTGGTTGTAGTGGTTGTAGTAGTATAAGTAATAGAAGTAGTAGTAGTGGTGGTAGTAGAAATTGTAGTAGTGGAAGTAGTAGAAGTAGTAGTAGTAACAATTGTAGTAGTAATAGTAGTAGTAGTAGTAGTAGTAGTAGTAGTAGTAGTAGTAGTAGTAGTAGTAGTAGTAGTAGTAGTAGTAGTAGTGGTGGTAGTAGAAATTGTAGTAGTAGAAGTAGTAGTAGTAAAAATTGTAGTAGTAGTAGTAGTAGTAGTATGTAGTAGTATAGTATAGTAGTAGTAGTAGTAGTGTAGTAGAATTGTAGTAGTGAAGTAGTAGTAGTAGTAGTAGTAGAAATTGTAGTAGTAGTAGTAGTAGTAGTAGTAGTAATAGTAGATAGTAGTAGTAGTAGTAGTAGTAGTAGTAGTAGTAGTAGTAGTTAGTAGTAGTAGTAGTAGTAGTAATGTAGTAGTAGTAGTAGTAGTATGTAGTAGTAGTAGTAGTAGTAAGTAGTAGTAGTAGTAGTAATAGTAGTAGTAGTAGATAGTAGTAGTAGTAGTAGTAGTAGTAGTAGTAGTAGTAGTAGTAGTAGTAGTAGTAGTAGTAGTAGTAGTAGTAGTAGACAAGAAAGAAGTAAAAGATGACGTAAACAGTCTTGACAGCAACAGTAGTAGTAGTTAAGGAAGTCGTAGTAGTGACAGCAGTAACAAGTAGTACGTAGAAATAGTAGTTGGAGTAATGTAATATTAATATTAATAATAATAATAAATAATAATAATAATAATAATAATAATAATAATAAATAATAGCAGAAGCAAATAGTGATGGAAATACATACCATGGCACAAGTACAGTAGTAGTAGTTGTAGTAAACAGTAAAAAGTAATAGTAGATATATAAAATAATAGTGAACCATATTTAAGAGTAGGTAGTGAATATAGTAAACCTTATTTAACTTATTATTTTTTATTAGCCTATTATTTCTAACCTTATTTAAGAGTAATGGTGAATATAGCCAAAGTAATTGTTGAATTTCTTAAAACGGGAGAGGAGTACGACATTTTTTTTAAAGAATCTGCATCCAAGGTAAATAAAGAAGACAGTAAGATGATAAATGGGAGACATACGAAAAATATAATGCAAATAAAAATATACATAATAATATACCAAAAAATATAAGGTAAATAAAGAAGACTATAAGATCCATCATAAAATAGAACACACAGAATACAGTTACGAAAAGGTAAATAAAGAAGACAGTAAGATGATAAATGGGAGACATACGAAAAATATAATGCAAATAAAAATATACATAATAATATACCAAAAAATATAAGGTAAATAAAGAAGACTATAAGATCCCTCGTAAAATAAAATACATGGAATACTGTCACGAAAAAATATGTATCCTGAGAAATAAAAGCGGATGTTTGATAGTATAGAAAAGAACAAGGGAAGGATCTGATTACTGTTTCCAGGAAGACAATATTATTATGGGAAGATAATAAGTCAGAGGAAGACTGTAGACGGTGGTGTTGGTTTTGACATGGAGGGGGAGGGAGAGAGAGAGAGAGAGAGAGAGAGAGAGAGAGAGAGAGAGAGAGAGAGAGAGAGAGAGAGAGAGAGAGAGAGAGAGAGAGAGAGAGAGAGAGAGAGAGAGAGAGAGAGAGAGAGAGAGAGAGAGAGAGAGAGAGAGAGAGAGAGAGAGATTTATGGGAAATTTCTCAAAAACCTGTACATGAGAAGAGAGAGAAGAGGGAGAGAGAGAGGAAGAGAGAGAGAGAGAGAGAGAGAGAGAGAAGAGAAGAGAGAGGAGAGAGAGAGAGGAGAGAGAGAGAGGAGAGAGAGAGAGAGAGAGAGAGAGAGAGAAGAGAGAGAGAGAGAGAGAGAGAGAATATTTATGGTGAATATTCTCTTCTAAAAACCTGTACTATTGAGAGAGAGAGAGAGAGAGAGAGAGAGATAAATGGATGAGAAATTGCTGAAAAAGAGAAGTGAGAAGAAGAGAGAGGAGAGAGAGAGAGGAAGATATTATGGGAATATAAGTCAGAGGAAGAGAGACGAGGGAAGGAGGGGGGGGGGGGAGGGGAGGGAGAGAGAGAGAGAGAATGGAATAAAGAATGAGAGAGAGAGAGAGAGAGAGAGAGAGAGAGAGAGAGAGAGAGAGAGAGAGAGAGAGAGAGAGAGAGAGAGAGAGAGAGAGAGAGAGAGAGAAAGGAACTCAGAATGAGAGAGAGAGAGAGGAGAGAGATATGAGAGAGAGAAGAGAGAAGAAGAGAGAGAGAGAGAGAGAAAAGAAGAGAGAGAGAAAAGAGAGAAGAGAGAAGAGAGAGGAGAAGAGAGAGAGAGAGAGATATTCAATGAGTGCAACCATCCACCAGACAGACAGAAGAGTAACAAAAATAAAACAAAAAAATAAGACAATGACTGGAACAAGGTATAAATAGTAGGAGCAATCACCACCAATAACACTGCAGGACCCCATAAATGAAGACAGGACAACAGGTATATAGCTACAATATAGGACAAGGACAACAACAACAGCCAAAAAATGGATGAGTAAAAAATGAATGATCTCGTAAAAAAAAAAAAAAAAAAAAAAAAAAAGTGCAAGAATAATCAAGAAATGCACGTATCAAAAAGGCAATAATAATAATACTAATAAAACATGACAACAGAGAGAAAAAAAAATGGATGGAACAAATAAGGACAAATTAATAAAACAATAACAAATAAATAAAAAAAAAATCACCCCCCCAAAAAAAATTATATATAAAAAGTGCAAGAAAAAACAAGAAATCCACGTATTAAAAAGGCCAATACTTCAACAGCCACTCATAATAACGAAGATAAAGAATAATAGTAATAATAATAATAATAAAATGCAAGATTATTCAAGAAAAATCCATGTATATATATATTAAAAAAAAAAAAAATAAATTCAACAGACACTCATAACGAAGAAAAAAGATCGCAATAGTAATAATAATAAAGTGCAGGAGTAATGAAGAACTCCATATAAAAAAAAGGCCACTACTTCATCCATTTTTATTATTTTTATATCTTCGTTATGAGTGTCTTGAATAATTGGCTTTTATATATATATATATATATATATATATATATATATATATATATATATATATATATATATATATATATATATAGAGTACGTGGATTTCTTGGTTATTCTTGCACTTTTTATTATTATTATTACTATTATTTTCTATCTTCGTTATTATGAGTATATAAATATATATATATAGTATACTCATAATAACGAAGATAAAAAATAATAGTAATAATAATAATAAAAAGTGCAAGAATAACCAAGAAATCACGTACTATATATATATATATATATATATATATATATATATATATATATATATATATATATATATATATATATATATATATATATAATATATATATATATATAAAGCCAATTATTCAAGACACTCATAACGAAGATATAAAAATAATAAAAATGGATGGGACACGGGAGAGAGAGAGAGAGAGAGAGAGAGAGAGAGAGAGAGAGAGAGAGAGAGAGAGAGAGAGAGAGAGAGAGAGAGAGAGAGAGAGAGAGAGAGAGAGAGAGAGAGAGAGAGAGAGAGAGACAGGAGAGAGAGAGAGAGAGAGAGAGAGAGAGAGAGAGAGAGAGAGAGAGAGAGAGGAGGGGGTACAAGACGTAATCTACCTAAAAAACAAAAGTGCAAAAAATAATTAAGAAATCCACGTATATATCAAAAAGACAACAATTCAACAGGCACGCATAACGAAGAAGAAAAACAGTAACACTAAGAACAATAAAAAGGTGCAAGAATAATCAAGAGATCGACCTAAGTATATATAAAGAAGATGAAGATTCAAAACATTCATAACGAGAGAAAAAAAGAAGAAGATTCAAAACATTCATAACGAGAAAAAAAAAAGATTCAAAACATTCATAACGAGAAGAAAAAAAGATTCAAAACATTCATAACGAGAAGAAAAGAAGATTCAAAACATTCATAACGAGAAAAAAAAAAGAAGACAAAACATTCATAACGAGAGAAAAAAAAGAAGACAAAACATTCATAACGAGAGAAAAAAAAAAGAAGACTCAAAACATTCATAACGAGAAAAAAAAAGAAGATTCAAAACATTCATAACGAGAAGAAAAAGAAGAAGACTCAAACATTCATAACGAGAAAAAAAAAGAAGATTCAAAACATTCATAACGAGAAAAAAAAAAAAGATTCAAAACATTCATAACGAGAGAAAAAAAAAAAAAAGATTCAAAACATTCATAACGAGAAAAAAAAAAAAGAAGACTCAAAACATTCATAACGAGAGAAAAAAAAAGTAGTGGCGGCCGTTCACCACCACCGTCAGTAGTGTGGTGTTGTGGGCGGGGAGGGGGGGCGAAGGGGGGGAGGGCACAGCGTGGGGGGGGGGGCTGGTGAGGGAGGGGGGGGGTGACAGCGGGGAGGGGAGTTAGTATATAATTTAAAGGGACCAGTTGGATGAATATTATGTAAACATCTCCACTGACCCTGCCTCCATGTCTGACGGACGCTGTGCAGGTCAGGTCAGGTCACCGTAGTAGGTCACAGCAGTGGTGGTGGTGGTGGTGGTGGTGACGGGGGGCTGCAGGTAGACACGCACACGCACGCACGAACGCACACGAGCACGGAGCACTATATACACCGGTAGTTAGTACAAGACTGGCGGCTGAGTTGTTAGGTAGTTAGGGTTCGGTTTGTCAGTTTGTTTGTTAGTGTGTTTCCGATGTAATTACCGGGACGACACTTTCACTTCACGACACAGGTAGTTAGTGCGGAGTCATTAGAGAGCTTTAAAGGGAGGCTGGATAAATTCATGGATGGGGATGAAAGGTGGATGTAGGTAGTGTTAAGTAACAGGATCTACCACGTGTAGGTCTCGCGGCCTCTTGTAGCTTCCTTATTTTCTTATGACAACCTCACACACATCACCTGGTACACTACCCGCCGTGACTTCCTATACTTCTATATACAACACTATCACTTTCCACACGCCCACTTAATGCACCAACCCCTTCACCCACGCCCACTTAATGCACCAACCCCTTCACCCACGCCCACTTAATGCACCAACCCCTTCACACACGCCCACTTAATGCACCAACCCCTTCACCCACGCCCACTTAATGCACCAACCCCTTCACCCACGCCCACTTAATGCACCAACCCCTTCACCCACGCCCACTTAATTCACCAACCCCTTCACCCACGCCCACTTAAGGAATCCAACCCCTTATCCCACGCCCACTTAAGACACCCAACCCCTTCCCGCCCACCCCAGGACCGAAGAGGCCCTGGCAACGAGACCAATAAGTTCCCGGCACTGAGGTTTTTCAATATAATATATTTACGTAGCTATAGATTGCAGAACTTCCTGGTCTGTCCCCCCTTCACTGGAGGTCTTCCCTAGGACACGTTATGCTTGCTGAGACACCCTGAGACCCCCCTACCATGTCCACCAGTACTAAAAATAGCGACAGGCAAAAACACCCACTGTGAAACAATCCGCATTAGCCTCTTTCTCCTCCCTAAACAACTTGTGCCTCATGCCACCTCCAGCCCTTATGTAGGAGCACTGCACCACACCAGGATATAAAACCCCTCGTCGTAACCCACAGGAACCCTCACCCAACACAACTCAGGTAGTTAGTGCCAGTTAGTGTCAATGGGAGTTAGGTAGTTAAGAGTCAATAGGGAGCTTTAAAAGGAGGCTAGACAGCTTTACGGATGGGGATGAAAGGTGGATGTAGGTAGTGTTAAGTAACAGGAACTACCACGTGTAGGTCTCACAGCCTCTTGTATGTAGCTTCCTTATTTTCTTATGTCTGAACACTTGTACACGCACTCTAAGTTACGCACTGACGCACTCGCACCATGTAAACTGACGGGGCACTCTACACGCCTCTACCCAAGGGCGACACACGACTGGGCGATGGGAGGGCAGGAAACAGGAAGGCACAGGGCAGAGAGGGTGGAGGGAAGGGCACTGCGGTTGGCGGCACTATCTGAGCGTTATCATACTGTATCTTGCCCCTATCTCTCACTTGTGGGGTTACGGTGTTTTTATTTGGTCACACACAGAGATAAGAGAGAAGATATAAAGATATAGAGAGAAAGAGAGATAGAGATATCTTTAGCTGATCCTGAGTATTTACTGAGTATTTATTCTCTTAACTTATCTACTTTTAAAGCCATCTGTGTGATTAATATATGTATGAGAGAGAGAGAGAGAGAGAGAGAGAGAGAGAGAGAGAGAGAGAGAGAGAGAGAGAGAGAGAGAGAGAGAGAGAGAGAGAGAGAGAGAGAGAGAGAGAGAGAGAGAGAGAGAAGAGAGAAATTGTACTACCTACATGCTGACAATTGAGACTATCATACAACAAATCATGAATTAATCTAAATACTCAACACAATTAAGTGATTAATCGAGTTGATAAAATACAAATATGTATTAGAAGGCTTTAGATTAATAGCTATTAAAATTGCATAGCTTTGTATATATATATCCCTTGCCTGTACAGCATATACATAATTTCTAACTCAACTTAGAATTCAATTGGCCGATTTTCTAAACATGGACTTGGGCTCACCTAAGACTAACCATGTCTTTAGACCAGACATTTAAGCTTTTTAACCATTTTTCCAGGGGGTTTAGTCTCAGATTGGAATTGCTAGACACTCACTAACCTCTCCAACATCCAAGACTAATGATATTATACCCTGGACAAATTTTAAAGCACTGAAATGTCTGTCTAAAGCCATGGTTAGTCTTAGGTTAGCCCATGTCAATGTTTAAAAAATCGGCCAAATCTCATTATGAAATCATTCTAGATATCATGTAGCTACAAAATGTGTATACCATAACACTGCAAAGGAAATCCATATAAATACTCAGCAAGGTAATCCTAAACCAGGTAATAATGGTGGCATGCAGTATGTAAATCAAGTTCAAAAATATATTAAAAACCTGTAGTTACATTTTCTCAACAGTACATAATAAAAAATAACTTTAAAAATACATAAAAAAAACCTAATAAAATAAGAAACACAAAGTAAAAAAAAAAAAGAAATTGTAAACCTGTAGTTACATCTTCTCAGTAATAATAATAATATAAAATAAAATATAAATAAAAAACGCCACCAAAACCCTAATTATCCTCCCTTTAACAGGTCGAAAAATACAAATAAATCAACAAAACACTATAAACAAAATAAAAAAAAATAAACTAAAATCAAACAAAAACAACTCAAATCAAACAAAAACAACTAAAATCAAACAAAAACAACTAAAATCAAACAAAAACAACTAAAATTAAACAAAAACAACTAAAATCAAACAAAAACAACTAAAATCAAACAAAAACAACTAAAATCAAAGATAACATTTAGCAAGAGGGTGACCAAGTTTACAGAAATCAACAATCTATGTAGGTAGGACCATAACAAGAGATATTACAGGTGTGTATGGGGTGAGGGGTGAGGGGTGAGGGTGTTGGTGAAACCTAGAGTGGGGATGTGACTACTGGTATCAACAGTGATAATATACAGAAACCCTGTTAACAAGTCGTTTATTAAGTCCCAGTTGTACTCACATATTCTCTAAATCTTTACTTTTTTTTCCCACTTATTGTGGGTGGTGGCAGCGTAATCGCCAGGTTTGTGGCGCCCTTCAAGTTAACGTCAAGCTATAAGGGGGAGGGCGCTACACTATCCTATGAGGTTAGACGGTCGATGATACGCTTCAACTATATCTATCCATTGCCTCAACCTCTTCAATGCCCAATGCTGCCACAATCCCTACAACTATATATCCATTCCCTTAACCTCTTCCATGCCCAATGCTGCCACAATCCCTACAACTCTATATATCCATTGCCTCAACCTCTTCAATGCCCAATGCTGCCACAATCCCTCCTCTATATATCCATTGCCTCAACCTCTTCCATGCCCAATGCTGCCACAATCCCTCCTCTATATATCCATTGCCTCAACCTCTTCAATGCCCAATGCTGCCACAATCCCTCCTCTATATATCCATTGCCTCAACCTCTTCCATGACCAATGCTGCCACAATCCCTCCTCTATATATCCATTGCCTCAACCTCTTCAATGCCCAATGCTGCCACAATCCCTACAACTCTATATATCCATTGCCTCAACCTCTTCCATGCCCAATGCTGCCACAATCCCTCCAACTATATATATCCATTGCCTCAACCTCTTCAATGCCCAATGCTGCCACAATCCCTCCTCTATATATCCATTGCCTCAACCTCTTCCATGCCCAATGCTGCCACAATCCCTCCTCTATATATCCATTGCCTCAACCTCTTCAATGCCCAATGCTGCCACAATCCCTCCTCTATATATCCATTGCCTCAACCTCTTCCATGCCCAATGCTGCCACAATCCCTCCTCTATATATCCATTGCCTCAACCTCTTCAATGCCCAATGCTGCCACAATCCCTCCTCTATATATCCATTGCCTCAACCTCTTCCATGCCCAATGCTGCCACAATCCCTACAACTCTATATATCCATTGCCTCAACCTCTTCCATGCCCAATGCTGCCACAATCCCTCCTCTATATATCCATTGCCTCAACCTCTTCAATGCCCAATGCTGCCACAATCCTCCTCATATATATCCATTGCCTCAACCTCTTCAATGCCCAATGCTGCCACAATCCCTACAACTCTATATATCCATTGCCTCAACCTCTTCAATGCCCAATGCTGCCACAATCCCTACAACTCTATCTATCCATTGCCTCAACCTCTTCAATGCCCAATGCTGCCACAATCCCTCCTCTATATATCCATTGCCTCAACCTCTTCAATGCCCAATGCTGCCACAATCCCTACAACTCTATCTATCCATTGCCTCAACCTCTTCAATGCCCAATGCTGCCACAATCCCTCCTCTATATATCCATTGCCTCAACCTCTTCAATGCCCAATGCTGCCACAATCCCTACAACTCTATATATCCATTACCTCAACCTCTTCAATGCCCAATGCTGCCTAAATCCCTACAACTATATATCTATCCATTGCCTTAACCTCTTCAATGCCCAATGCTGCCACAATCTCTACAACTCTATATATGCATTGCCTTTAACCTCTTCAATGCCCAATGCTGCCACAATCCCTCCACAGCATCAGCATACAGTAATGAAAGAAAAAAGTGCGAGGCTACAACAACCTTACATAGAGGAGGAAGAGGACATAGTGGGGGAGTATTTGTTTGGCGATGGGAATGTGGAAGAAGCAAAAAGAACAATCAACAGTTTTTGGATGACCAGAGAAAATAAGAAGAAAGAAAAAGAAAGAAACTAAAAATATAGGATAAGAGAAGACAACTAAATAAAGACCCAGACAGCAAGAAGAAACACGTCAGGGAGTGCCGTTGAAAAAGGCCAGACTCCCGACCCACAACTGTACTGAACTAAATCACTAATCCGATCAAACTCATGACTATTTAACCCTCCAACAATGGGTCACTAACATATGCAATTACAGTTTCAAATAAGTATTCTTGTTCCCATGTTTGTAGACTATAAAGGGGACGCAAACAAGCACACGAGTTGCTCTGAACAGGAGTTGCATGTACAACTACCATTTTCCCCTAGTGAAAGATGCTCCTTTTGTCATGCGATGTTTTGAAAAGTTACCATGCATTCTAGAGGCTCATTCATGTCGACCCTCCCACCCTAGCTAACATGGCATCCTGTGTACCATATCACGGGTACCACGGTGTTATGGACTCGCTCAGCACAGTATATGCACGAGTATATTTAGTTTCTTTCTTCTTATTTTCTC
Source organism: Chionoecetes opilio (assembly GCA_016584305.1). Taxonomy (NCBI): domain Eukaryota; kingdom Metazoa; phylum Arthropoda; class Malacostraca; order Decapoda; family Majidae; genus Chionoecetes; species Chionoecetes opilio. The sequence continues at coordinate 315,755 of JACEEZ010010991.1, forward strand.
TGGTCATCCAAAAACTGTTGATTGTTCTTTTTGCTTCTTCCACATTCCCATTTCCAAACAAATACTCCCCCACTATATCCTCTTCCTCCTCTATGTAAGGTTGTTGTAGCCTCGCACTTTTCTTTCTTTCATTATAGTATGCTGGGCACCCACTCTAGACATTCTCACTAAGATTGTTTCCTGTGTAGCATATGATAGGTACCACGGTGTTATGGACTCGCTCAGCACAAGTATTTGGCGTTGTCAGTACCCGTGCAGGAGGACAAAGATCCGGGTCTTCAAGCTTTTTGGGGCAACATGTTTTTGTGACACAAATGAAGGGTACAATTGATACACTGAACGCCTTCATTCCCATCAAAACACAAGAGTCCTGGGTGGGTTGCAATGCACATGGAGTGTTTGGCAATGCCTTGGTGGTGTCCCCGCCCCACCCTGGCCCCAACAGCCCACCCCACACCCCACCACCGTGTGCCCACCCATCCACCCTCCACCCCACCACCGTGACTGTGTTTTTTATATTTTTTTTTATCCATGTTACTTCCTTTTTTTTATGTGATGGTGCTTAGATATATTTGGCGATGTTTTTTAGTGTTCACCAGATTTGTCATGGGTAACTTTGACTTTTCTTTTTGTAAATTAAGAATATTGGGCTTAAAAATTGGATGGACAAAAAAAATCATTGTATTTTTACTAAGTTTATGTGCATATTGTTGTGGTCAATAAAATATCTATCTATCGATCTATCTATCTGTGCCCACGCATACTTGTCCCCCAGGAGTGTTTCCAGCCCCACCCCCCTCCCCCCTGGCCACACCTGCCGCCCAGCCACCGCCCCTCACAGTGCTGTGCGGCACCCCTGGGGGCACCCTGGCGCCGCCCTGCAGGCTGCGGGTACCGGGCAGCGGGCAGTGCCACACAGGCCGGGGCATGGCAGGCACAAGGCCCAGGGGTGCCCCGGGGTGCCTGTGCCGGGGGGGGGGCGGCGTCCCAGGCACCAGGGTTTGTTGTGTGTGTAGTACAGCCCGGGGCGGGGCGGGGCAGCAGCCACGAGGGCCCGGCAGCCCCGCACAGCCCCGCACACAGCCCACCTCGGCCCACCACCCACCACCAACAAAGGCTGCCACAAATAAGTCGCTTCGGTCCACACTTTAAACCCCTTGTGTTATTTACCGCGACCTCCCGCCCTCCCCCGCCCACCTACCTCATTTTGTGTCCTTATAAGTATCCAGTGTGTATGGCTGGTGTTCCTCACTAGGATATTCCCGTGTACACCGTCATGGAGGTATTCTAAGCACGGCAGCACTGTTAGCCCGGCGCGGCGCGGCCTCCCTCGCCCCCACCTCACTGACAACTGCCGCCATGTTGCCCCTCACGCCGCGATCGAACTGCAGTGCGCGATGTGAGGGCTGCCATCACCACAGCTCCCTCACCCTAGCACACCCCAGGCCACAGGCACACACACAACACCTCCATCACATCACCACCACTCATACTACACATGTACCTTAGATCACCGCTATCAGTAACTATGAAGTACTTTTTTTTCTTCATATAACACATTTTGTTCATCCGAGTTCAATTCATCCTTTTGATATTAATAAAAGACAGTGGTATTTTATTAGGAAATATTCGATATCATGCTTCAATAACTGTTACAATATGTAAATGTTTCGTCCTTCTTGAACGCCGTGTGTTTACGGCAGAAACGTCATGTCAGATGTACAACAATCATCATACTCGCACGAATTACTAAAAAAGATTCTGTTCTAAGTTTGTTTCCCTTGCTCAAATTACATGCACCACTTAAAGTAAAATGACTTTATAGATTATATATTGTGATACTACCTATATTTATCATACAGAAGAGTCGCTCACACGTATATACACTCAATAAAGCATGGTTAAAGTTAATAAAAAGACAGATTGGGCTTAGAAAAGGTCAGACATGTTAACAAAAAGACAGATTGGGCTTAGAAAAGGTCAGAAATGTTAACAAAAAGACAGATTGGGCTTAGAAAAGGTCAGACATGTTAACAAAAAAGACAGATTGGGCTTAGAAAAGGTCTGAAATGTTAACAAAAAGACATATTGGGCTTAGAAAAGGTCAAAATGTTAACAAAAGTACAGATTGGGCTTAGAAAAGGTCTGAAATGTTAACAAAAAGACAGATTGGGCTTAGAAAAGGTCAGACATGTTAACAAAAAGACAGATTGGGCTTAGAAAAGGTCAGACATGTTATCAAAAAGACAGATTGGGCTTAGAAAAGGTCAGACATGTTAACAAAAAGACAGATTGGGCTTAGAAAAGGTCAGAACATGTTAACAAAAAGACAGATTGGGCTTAGAAAAGGTCAGACATGTTAACAAAAAGACAGATTGGGCTTAGAAAAGGTCGAAATGTTAACAAAGTACAGATTGGGCTTAGAAAAGGTCAGAATGTTAACAAAAGAGATTGGGCTTAGAAAAGGTCAGACATGTTAACAAAAAGACAGATTGGGCTTAGAAAAGGTCAGACATGTTATCAAAAAGACAGATTGGGCTTAGAAAAGGTCAGACATGTTAACAAAAAGACAGATTGGGCTTAGAAAAGGTCAGACATGTTATCAAAAAGACAGATTGGGCTTAGAAAAGGTCAGACATGTTAACAAAAAGACAGATTGGGCTTAGAAAATGTCAGAAATGTTAACAAAAGTACAGATTGGGCTTAGAAAAGGTCAGACATGTTAACTAAAAGACAGATTGAGCTTAGAAAAGGTCAGACATGTTATCAAAAGACAGATTGGGCTTAGAAAAGGTCAGACATGTTATCAAAAAGACAGATTGGGCTTAGAAAAGGTCAGAAATGTTAACAAAGACAGATTGGGCTTAGAAAAGGTCAGACATGTTATAAAAAGACAGATTGGGCTTAGAAAAGGTCAGACATGTTATCAAAAAGACAGATTGGGCTTAGAAAAGGTCAGAAATGTTAACAAAAGACAGATTAGGCTTAGAAAAGGTCAATCCTGTGTCACAAATCTTGACCTAACTTAGAAGATTAATTATTGGAGTCAATCTTAATCAAAACTAGAACCAGGAATTTATATTAGACATGGCATACAGTTTACTAGATCTATATTAGTGATTTATATTGATAAGTAACAAAGCTAACTAAAATTAACTAAAACTTACTAAATTAACTAACTAAATAAACTAAACTCACTAAAGTAAATTGCCTGAAATCAAGAAAACTACCGTAATGCATAAAAGTTGATTAATTTTATTTCTCGTAACAGTGACATTTGTACACCATAAATTATAGAAGCTTAAAATCTGCACAAGAACTTATAAAACACTGAGCAACACAGATCTTTGCCAATGAAGAGTAAATTATGGTCTATTTTTTTAAAGAGGCAAAAATTCTATTCTATCTTAAGGTCTCCTGCTTAAAATAATTACCTGATAATATGGTAAACTATGATAAAAATACAGCTGAAATTTAGAAGAGCCGTAGTATTCCCTTCTCCTACCGTAGACAACACTATAGTCGCCAGTCACTTGCCACAGCACTTATGTCGCCAGGCACAATATATTACAAATTTTAGCATCCCTGCAAACTTTTATGTGCCACTGAAGATGATACACAGTAGTTTATATTATGTACATCACACTACAGGTCTTCAGTGGCATATAAAAGTCTGTAGTAATGCTAAAATTCGTAATATATTGTGCCTGGCGACATTAGTGCAGTGGAGAGTGACTGGCGACTATAGTGTTATCTACAGTAGCATCAAATATCCGTCAGTAAGCAGCAAGGAGTCAGGATTTTTCACCTCATTAATAAAAACAGACTATAGTGAGAAAAGCACAGTACCTATTATATTCTGGGGATGATGCAATGTGGCTAGACGCTTCTGCTAATTATATCTAACTGTATGTCTGTCTATCTATGTCCCTAACCGTCAATAACACCATAGTCGCCACTGCACTAATGTCGCCAGGTGCCATACATTACGAATTTTACCATCACTACTGATTTGTATGTGCCACTGAAGCACATAATATAAACTACTGTGCATTCGTCTTCAGTGGCACACAAATCTGTACTGATGCTAAAATTTGTAATATATGGCACCTGGCGACATTAGTGCAGTGGCGACTATAGTGTTATTGACGGTATACTGTTATAGTAAGGGGTGTGAGTATTGTGGTGTGCCTCCCACGATAAGTATGCCACTCTTGCTACCCAGTACCCAGTGGTTTATATTTACAGGAACTACCACATGTAGGTCTCACGGCTTCTTGTGGCTTCCTTATTTTCTTATGTTCTTATGATTCCTCTGACAGGTTACATAAGAACATAAGAAAGGATTATGTTCTTATGTTCTGACAGGTTAAGCTGGAGATGAATCAAGTCGTATCACAGAGCTCTATACATCCTTGCTCTGCTTAACCCCTTGAGGCCCAGAACGTAATTTCCATTGTAATTTGGGTACCATTAGACGCTTTTTAGTGACTATAAGTAATATTTTATAGATGTGACCTGTTTAGTATCCTTGTCCACTACCTAATTTGGTATATTTAGTTACTTTTCGTAATTTTATGGCTCGACAACATACAATTTCTTATAGCAAAGGAAAGATCTGGGCGACTAACATAAGGTGTTAAGATACATTAGCAGACAAAAATTGCTTTTGACGACAGTTCCAACATTTAGCCCAAAAGTTTAATTTAAGTATTTGGCTTAATTTAAAATTCTAAAGTATTAAGGTAGATCAGAATGTTGTGCATGCGAGAACAACTACTTTTTTAGTCCCCTCCGTTGAAGCGTTAAGATACCAAAAAACGTAATATTTCCAAATTTATAAAATCAATTTAGACATTTTTTTGAAAATAACAATATTATGGAGGGAGACTGTTGTAGTGATTTCCTTGTCCCACTAACTTACCTGGTATATTCCAGTAGAACACATTTCGTAATTTTATGCTGGACAACATAAGATATGACTGTTTATATGCAAAAAGATTCGGGCTTGAATAGGGTTAAAATAAGAGTTTTTATACATCTTGTTAAGGAACACTTGTCCAGGAACTACGAGAGGGAGGGAAGGGAGGGAAGAGAGAGAGAGGAGAGAGAGAGGAAGAGAGGAGTGAAGAGAGAGAGAGGGAGAGAGAGAAGGAGAGAGGAGAGAGAGAGAGAGAGAGGAGAGAGAGAGGAGAGAGGAAGAGAGAGAGAGAGAGAGAAGAAGAGAGGAGAGAGAGAGAGAGAGAGAGAGAGAGAGAGAGAGGAGAGAAGAGAGAGAGAGAGAGAGGAGAGAGGAGAGAGAAAGAGGAGAGAGAAGAGAGAGAGAGGAAGAGAGAGAGAAGAGAGAGAGAGAGAGAGAGAGAGAGGGGGAAGACATGACCTTATCTCTATAGGGTTATGGAGATAAAGAGTTTGGGGGGGAGGGGAGGGAGAGGGGAGAAAAGAGGGGAGGGGAGGGAGGGAGAGGAGAGGGGAGAGGAGAGGGGAGGGAGAGGGGAGACAGTAAATACATCTTTCTGATAGATTTTTATGTGTTTTTATAATGTAATCATAGTTTTTAGGCAAGAGGTCCAGGGATGTCAAAATGCATTAACTGTCTAACTAAATGCACTATTAATCTTTTACACCAAGTTTGTTCATTAAGTTTGTTCATTTGTGATCTAAGAAGTCAGCTATGTGATGAGGAAAGGACAGATCTTTGGCTGTAAATGCTTTCTTAATACGAGTTCAAACAATTCACTTATTTGAAAACCATTAATGATATGCACTAATAAAAATCTAGCTTAGTGTATCAATATTTTCCAGCAATCTCCTATGCCTCAAGCACCATCTTTAAACACTTCACTATGTCTCGCCCAGTAAAATATATCACATTGGTTAATAATAGTAAGCTATACATCCATGTCATAACGTCTGCATGGTTTCATTACCGTCAATAACACTATAGTCGCCTCTGCACTTATGTCGCCATGTGCCATATATTACGAATTTAAGCATCACTACAGAATTGTATGTGCCACTAAAGAGGGATACACAGTAGTTAATATTATGTACCTGTCTGCAGTGGCACATACAAGTCTGTAGTGATGCTAAAGTTTGGAATATTTAGGGCCTGGCGACATTAGTGCAGTGGTGACTATGGTGTTGTTGAGGGTAGAATTTTGCAATGCATGGGCTGGGGATTAAAAATAAACCTTGGAATGATAAGTTTCCGTAGCTTCAGCACTGCCTAATCCATTATCAATAAGGCCTATACTAAACCATGGTATAAATCACGCTACTCTTGTAAAATTTATCACTTGGTAACAGAAGGAAATAGTCTGGTAATCTGCCTTGTTTCTGAATCAAATGTTCTATATCAATGAGCCTATAAATACTAGACCATGGTACACATTATAGGAGGCGCTTATTTCAGAAAGTCGATAAGCGCCATCAATAAAAAACTAAGAAAATAGCTTCAAACTGTTTCAATGTTCAAAAGATGTGACATTTTGAACATTGAAACATTTTGAAGCCATTTTCTTAGTTTTTTATGGATGGCACTTATCGAACTTTCTGAAATAGCGCCTCATATCTACCCTTGTAAAATTCATCACTTAGTAAAACTGTATAAAATGGAAACAGTCTGGTAATCTGCCTTGTTTCTGAATATAAGTTTCTTTATCAATGACTTCCATTATGTTCATGCACTTATATGATGATATTAAATACTTTGGCACAATGAGTGGAAAATGCTGGTGTATGGTGTGGTCCCTTTCAACTACCCTCAACAACACTATAGTCGCCACTGCACTAATATCGCCTGGCACCATATATTACAAATTTTACCATCACTACAGACTTGTATGTGCCACTACAGACAGGTACATAATATAAACTACTATGCATTCCTCTTTAGTGAGGTAAAAGGTAAAGATGGGAGCATACGCTAAGCTGCGCGTGGCATGCGGTGTTCATCTCCGTGGCATTAGCCCTTAGAGCCTGTGGTGGGTGAGGAACCCATTACCCCGGGACACAGGGCTAGTGTGACTCCCGGGTTACCACAGTTACCTTCCCCAGGTTACCCCAGGTACCCATTTATCAACCCCGAAAGGAAGTAAGAACAGCTGGGTGGGCTGGTCACCGACTTGCCCTGGCCCGGGATCGAACCAGGGCCCGCAGATTCGTAGCCAGGCACGCTAGCCACTGCACCACGGAGGCGACATTTTTTTTAATGGCACATACAAATCTGTGGCGATACTCAAATTCGTAATATATGGCACCTGGCGACATTAGTGCAGTGGTGACTATAGTGTTGTTGATGGTAGATCCCTTTAACCTTCATTGACTATGGTAATATAACAATTATAATTATATTTCTTAAAACCTGTATAGTTCCAACCCTCCTACTCTTGTGTCATTCATCTGCTTCTTGATCACAGTTATCTATCATACAATCACATAACATTAGAGTGCAATGACTGCCTAATAAAAACGTCAAATTCCATCCCTCCTACTCCTGCATATCATCTGCTTCTCGATTACAATTATCTATCATACAATCACATAACATTAGAGTGCAATGACTGCCTAATAAAAACAATAGTAAATACACACAATATCTTAATAAAAATGACTGCCTATATAAACGTTCTTGCCCTCCTACTCTTACACTTTTCTTCTTCACTCACTCTTCACTCTTCCCTTTTCATACGAACGCAATGGCTGCCTCATAAAAACAACAGTAAATACACACAGTATCTGATCATGGCACAATAAAACATAAAGGATTGTCAGAGCCATTCATGAGAAGTATAATTTTCCTACACGTGAGGTACTAAAAATTCTGAAAAATATACATCACGAAATAATACCAATATTGCCAATTTTACACTTAGGAATATGACTAAAAATTCTTCATATACGTATAAAATGGGAATGCAAATTTGGTTACTGATCCTACTTCTACCACACTACCTACCACTACCACTATAGCCGTAGATAGGGATAGTTTGGCCATGCTCGGTCTAAGCAGCGCCACATTGCCTCTATGCTCCATTGCTCCCAGTTCCGTATATTGTAATCAAGACATACATTACGGTAGCTCTGGCCGGTATTGCAGCTGTCGGTTACGATCTCCGACTATGTAGCCCTTCCAGCCTCTTCCTATGTTTCTTGTGTAGGGGTAAAAGACCTCCCTGACGGCCCCCCCTGCACCGTAAACATCAAATATCTGGCTTGTACGACGATAATTACAAAGTATCATAAGCATCTTAAATGAACATCTTATGAAGGTTTAAGTGAATAGACGTTATGGCAGAGCAGGATGGGAGGCAGAGGAGGCAGGCAGAGAGGCAGGAAGGCGTCCAGGGGCCAAGTATTCATATACATATAAAAAAAAACAAGACCAACCAAGGCAAACTAAGGAATATGACTAAAATTATTCATCTACATATAAAACAGGAATGCAAATTTGGTTACTGATCCTACCATACGAGTGATATATTGTGGGGTATCCGGTCATTTCGCCCGCACCAAAGAGTCATTTCGCACAAAGTCAATTCACCCACACGCTGGAGTCATTTGGTATCCGGTCATTTCGCCCACACCAAAAGGTCATTTCACGGCCCCCAAAAGTCAATTCGCCACACGGTGGAGTCCTTCGCTATAGTCTACAAGGATCAGTATAGTAGGGCAAGGCTCATGAAGCAGAGAAGTGGGGGAGGTGAGGCCTGGGTCGGGGGGGCGCCGAGACCCCCTCACTCTGGCCGTTGGAGGTGCTGCTGCTACTCGAGATCTTGCCCTGAGTCTGCACGCTGGAGAGAGTGTCGATCACCTGGAAGTTAAGTAAAAAGTAAAAAGTTAAAGTTAAAATAAATTAGTAAAGTAAGTATTAAAGTAAAAAGTTAACAATTCAACTCAAAATTATTCCCCATGTATTTTGAGTGATTTTTCTTAATTCCACGAGATTTTACCCTAGGATAAGTAATTTCCTTAACAGGGTAGGATATAAACTCATTGCACGTCTATAATTAGTAGTCATTAGTAGTACTACACTGACCTATCATGAACGGTTTCTGAATTATAATTCTATATATTTACTATAATGCATTCAGCTCACAACTTGTTTCTCACACAGTAACACTTACCCATCAAAAGTCATTGTCAATGGATGGATCTACAATTGTATCCACGGCATTTCCAATTATCTAGCGAAAAAAATATTTTCGGATTTCTGGCTGCTGTATTCCAAAATTGACGATGATCAGGTTTTTGTTATTTTGCCGCAAAACTATGAGTTGTAGGATAACTTATTGAAGTAACAAAGGTTCATCTTGAGGTGTTCTACAGGATGCAGTAATCGGCTTGTCAAAACACCTCATGGTTGTCGAGAAAATTGATATTTTGTATAAATGTACGAATATGTTATTTTCTCGTTTATTTACCAATCAATATTTTTTTGCTTTACGCCAAATGATAACCCTAGATCTACTTCATATTTACTTCTCTATACATGTTGCATTTATCTGTCCATAGTTTTTTAGTTATTGAAAAAAAACGTGATTTAAAAAAAAATCAAGGCATACCCCTTGCAAAATTTGCAATATTTTTTGAAAAATAGATTTGCTTGCAAATTTGTTCCTAGCAGTTTTCGGGCATGCTGAACACGAATCTGGAGTCAGTTTTCAGTTACAATGATTACAAGTCCCTATTTCAGGCAATTCACAATGACATGATACTTCCAGATATTCCTTAAAAATCACAAATTCGACAAAACTTACTACAAGACATAAAAATATGATAGACATTACTAGATTAATCATTACTTCAATACAACGATCAGTATTAGTATTTTCAGTATTAGTATTATTATTATTAATCCCTATTTGAGCCACCCATACGATTCTCAAAGTACTTATAAAAACCTAGGAATACTATAGCAATCCTGTGGGACTTCTAATGCCCCCCATGACTCCTGTAGGATGCGTGAAGGAGCGAAGAGGCCCGTGAAGGACTCTGAAGGATTGTATACAAAGCGAAGGATACTTAAAACGCCTTATATAAACGATACTTATAAAAATGGTTCTTCCTCCTCCCATTTCCTCTCCTCCTTCCTCTTCCTCCTCTCCTCCCTTCCTTGTCCCACCTCTTTCCTTATCCTCCACCTTTCCCCTCTTTTCTCCTCCTCGTCCTCCCCCCTGACCTATCCTCGTCCTCCCCGTCCTTCCCCCCCTTTTTCCTCCTCGTCCTCCTCCTGCACTTTAGGATGAAAAGAGACTAGATTCTAAAAAAAAAACAGCAAATAATGGCAGCTCGGGGGCCCTTTGGTGGCTTTTGGGGCTCTATGCAACCAAGTAGTTCGCATATATGAATTTTTGCCTTGTTAAAAAAATAGACTATAGTAACTTAAGAAACGGCCGTGGACTTACCTCGGAGATGCCGTCGAGAGCAGTGCGTAAGGTGATGTCTGGCTGCACGTTGAGTTGCTCCAGCCTGGTCCTGAGGGTGGCGGTGTGGTGGGACAGGTTCATGGCACACCCTAGACACATTGCCGACAAGTCTTCAACACTCAGACTCTGAAAAAAAATAACAATAAGAAAAAAATTAATAAATAAAAATACATAAATGAGTATAATATAAGAACATAAGAAAATAAGGAAGCTACAAGAGGCCACGAGACTCTGAAAAAGAGAAAAAAAAAGTAGAATATGAGTGAGATCAGTGAAATTGAAACTCAGTGAAAATCGGTGATCAGTGAAAATTGAAATAGAGTGACTGATAAAAAATAATAAATAAGGTGTATAATGTGAATGTAGTAAGGAATACAAATATGATTATCTCGTAGACGACATAAGTTTATCCATCATGATACCCAAATTCAAGTAACTTTCAAATTGTGAATACCATATCTAGGGCTGAGAACAAGGAAGGCCAATGTCACAAATCTATGTTTTGAGAAAAATGTGTTTGAAATATTGCATCCTTCATCATGGCATCAGGTAATAACAGCAGATGCAAGATTTTTTTTCAGTAATTACTTAGATTATAACCTACCATTTCTTGCAATGGTAGATACATACATTTCCAGTTCGGTGGTGGACTTATCTAAAATTAGCCATTTTTTGACATTGGCCCTTCTAGTTCTCAGCCCTAGATATAAGCCTCATGGAAGGATTGAGATAGTTGGAAGCGTATCATCGGCCGTCTAACCTCGTAAAATATTATGGGAAAAAACTGATGTTAAAAAGAAAGAAGACTGATGTTAAAAAGAAAGAAGACTGATGTTCAAAAGAAAGAAGACTGATGTTAAAAAGAAAGAAGACTGATGTTAAAAAGAAAGAAGACTGATGTTAAAAAGAAAGAAGACTGATGTTAAAAAGAAAGAAGACTGATGTTAAAAAGAAAGAAGACTGATGTTAAAAAGAAAGAAGACTGATGTTAAAAAGAAAGAAGACTGATGTTAAAAAGAAAGAAGACTGATGTTAAAAAGAAAGAAGACTGATGTCAAAAAGAAAGAAGACTGATGTTAAAAAGAAAGAAGACTGATGTCAAAAAGAAAGAAGACTGATGTTAAAAAGAAAGAAGACTGATGTCAAAAAGAAAGAAGACTGATGTTAAAAAGAAAGAAGACTGATGTTAAAAAGAAAGAAGACTGATGTTAAAAAGAAAGAAGACTGATGTCAAAAAGAAAGAAGACTGATGTCAAAAAGAAAGAAGACTGATGTTAAAAAGAAAGAAGACTGATGTTAAAAAGAAAGAAGACTGATGTCAAAAAGAAAGAAGACTGATGTTAAAAAGAAAGAAGACTGATGTTAAAAAGAAAGAAGACTGATGTCAAAAAGAAAGAAGACTGATGTTAAAAAGAAAGAAGACTGATGTCAAAAAGAAAGAAGACTGATGTTAAAAAGAAAGAAGACTGATGTTAAAAAGAAAGAAGACTGATGTTAAAAAGAAAGAAGAAGAATATAAGCCTCATTGTGACCTATAGTCTTTTTTTTTTTTTTTACGAGACAAAAATTCCATTTTATCTTAAGGTCTCATGGTTAAAATGATGCCTATGTTTATCTGATAATATAGTTAACTATGATGAAATACAGCTGAAATTTTGAAGAACCGTAGTATTCCCTTCTCCTGTCATCAAATATCAGTCAGTAAGCAGCAAGGGGTCAGGATTTTTCACCTCGTTAAAAAAACCAGAATATACTCCTTACTTCTGACTCTGGTTCCGTCGAGGGTTTCTTTTCGGAGCTTTCTTCCTCACTGTCTTCCGAGGACTGAGTGCTGATGGGCTGTGCTTCACTCTCTCTCTCCGGCACTGACTTGCTCCTGACGACAGTGAGTTCCTTCATGGAGGATGTTGATGTGACACTGTGCTTACTCTGCCCTTGCGAAGTCACGAATGCTGTTGGAATATAAAATAATGACATACTCTCTGACTGACTGACTGACTTAATGCTGTAGGAAAGAAAAAACCTCTGACTTACTGACTGACTGACTGACTGACTGACTTAATGCTGTAGGAAAGAAAAAACCTATGACTTACTGACTGACTGACTGACTGACTGACTTAATGCTGTAGGAAAGAAAAAACCTCTGACTGACTGACTGACTTAATGCTGTAGGAAAGAAAAAAAACCTGACTTACTGACTGACTGACTTAATGCTGTAGGAAAGAAAAAACCTCTGACTGACTGACTGACTTAATGCTGTAGGAAAGAAAAAACCTCTGACTTACTGACTGACTGACTGACTGACTGAGAAAAAATAAAGAAATTGAAGTAATTATTATTATTAAAGTAATTATTAGTATTAAGTAATTGTGAGTAAGACTTGGGAAGGACGAATGCAGCTGTTGAAATAAAAGCAATGCCATACAAAACAAAACTGTAAATAACTTAAATAAAAACAAAACATCATACAATGGTCACACAATGTTAAGTCATGAATGCAGCTGTTGAAATAAAATATCCATCAAATAATTATAATAAGAATAATAATTTCATTTTCACCCGAAGGCATACCGGAAAAAAAATGCTTTGACGAAAAATAATATAATTTCACGAACATACCATAGGATAGAAATATAATAAAAAGTCTTACCTGGTTCTTATGCTGTACTATTTCTCAACATTAAGAGGAGAGAGAGAGAGAGAGAGAGAGAGAGAGAGAGACGAGGAGACGAAGGACGAGAAGAGAGAGAGAGAAGAGAGAGAGAGGAGAGAGAGAGAGAGAGAGAGAGGAGAGAGAGAGAGAGAGAGAGAGAGAGAGAGAGAGGAGAGAGAGAGAGAGAGAGAGGAGAGAGAGAGAGAGAGAAGAGGAGAGAGAGAGAGAGAGAGGAGAGAGAGAGGAGGAGAGAGAGGAGAGAGAGAGAGAGAGAGAGGAGAAAGAGGAGAGAGAGAGGAGAGAGAGAGAGAGAGAGAGAGAGAGAGAGAGAGAGAGAGAGAGAGAGGAGAAGGAGAGAGAGAGAGAGAGAGAAGAGAAGAGAGAGAGGAGAGAGAAGAGAGAGAGAAGAGAGGAGAGAAGAGAGAGAGAGAGAGAGAGAGAGAGAGAGAGGAGAGAGAGAGAGAGAAGAGAGAGAGAGAGAGAGAGAGAGAGAGAGAGAGAGAGAGAGAGAGAGAGAGAGAGAGAGGAGAGAGAGAGAGAGAGAGAGAGAGAGAGAGAGAGAGACGAGAGAGAGAGAGAGAGAGAGAGAAGAGAATAGAGAAGAGAGAGAAGAGAGAGAAGAGAGAGAGAGAGAAGAAGAAGAGAGAGAGAGAGAGAGAGAGAGAGAAGAGAGAGAGAGAGAGAGAGAGAGAGAGAGAGAGGAGAGAGAGAGAGGAGAGAGAGGAGGAGGGGAGAGAGAGAGGAGAGAGAGGAGAGAGAAGAGAAGCAGAGAGAGAGAGAGAGGAAAAACAAAAATCCTTAAATTAAGCAAATAAAAAAATCCTTAAAAAAATCCTTAAAAGAAAAAATCATAAAAAAAACTAAATAAATCCTTAAAAAAATACTAAAGAAAAATCCGTAAAAAAAAATCCCTTAAACAAAAAAGAAGAGAAAGAGAAAGAAAGAAAAAAAAGAGGGTAAAACAGGCAACCGGTCAGCATCACACCTCTCTTACTGTGTTCCATGGCTGTGCTGACTGGCGGCGAGGCGGGGGACTGGATGGACATGTGGCGCGACACAGGTAGATCCTTGGGCCGGGTGAGCTTGCCTCCGAGCTTCACTAGACCGGACACCACCATGCTGGCGCGGGTGGTGGGGGGCGGCGCACTACTGCCTCCCATGTTACTGCTGCCGCCGTCTATGCTTCTTCCTCCGTCTCCTCTACTGGTTCGGTTAGTGCTATTCTTGCTTTCACTATTATTGAAGACCGCAGAGGCTGAAATTCCGTATGGTTTTGGGTTACAATATATATCACAAACCATTAAAAAGTGCCTGTTAATCTATGCTCTCATCATCAACTTGGCAAGGAAGGTCTCTGTGCTGAGGTGTAGTCAGACAGACTCTCTATCAAGCCTTGTACGGGACTACGATGCACTAGTGTCAATGCCTGAATGCACGAGCAGTAATTTTGCATGATCAAAATTACATTAAACAATAAAGCGCTAGAATAATCATATAATTTATAAATATATCCTACATGAGGTACAGTTCCGTACCTTCCATCAGACCATTGACTCACCATTGAGAGGGTCGGTGAAGGCATTGGGGGAGGAGAGTCGCCGCACAGAGCTGCTATGGGGCATGCCTTCCCCTGAGGAGTCGCTGGTCCTCGGTGTCGGCCCCTGCTGGGAGCGCGGCACACTGGAGGAGCGGGCCAGGCTGGAGGGGCCGGCCACCACCTGGGGACCCCGGTGCACGTCTGGCCGCCCCCCCACCGTGGGCATGTGGTGGGAGGCCAGGCTGGAGTACCCGGGGGGTCGGCGGTACTGCTGGAAGGACAGGGCAAAGAACACACAATCAGCACTACTTTTAAATTTTTTTTTTACATCACAATGGACTGGCCAAGGTAAAAATAAAAAGAACCCAAGAACATAAAAAACATAAGAAAATAAGGAATCTACGAGAGGCCGCGAGACCTACACGTGGTAGTTCCTGTTCTCACAAGAAGTAACAAAAAAAACCACTTAATTGGCAGTCCCTATAAAGAAGACAGTAAGAGAATATATAAAGGAGGGGTGCGCTAATTAAGTTTGGGTTTTGTCTTGTTACTTATCACTTACCTCATCTCTCTAACATCAACATACTGATTAATTATCTATGATGGAAATGCTCACTATGCCTTTATGGCCAAACCTGAATTCGCTTTGCGGTAAAAAGCACATCTAGAAAAGAATAAACATCAATAGCAAACCGACGTTACAATTCACAACCTTTTTTTGTTCGTACGAAAGAAGATTCCCTTAAAACCTGTGAAATAAATGGTTAGTAAATACAACCAAGATATAAAC
The DNA here is from genome assembly GCA_016584305.1 of Chionoecetes opilio. Classification (NCBI taxonomy): domain Eukaryota; kingdom Metazoa; phylum Arthropoda; class Malacostraca; order Decapoda; family Majidae; genus Chionoecetes; species Chionoecetes opilio. The sequence continues at coordinate 331,165 of JACEEZ010010991.1, forward strand.
AAGAAGAAGCCTGGTGAAATTATCTGCTTATTTATGCCTTGTACAGTAAAAACCATCTATCGGCACTGACTCAACATAAGAGTAATAAAGTTGCTTATCTTTAAAATTAGGAAAATCATTACCACGTGAGAATATGTACTGGTCGAGTGGCCCCTTTGTGAGAGTAACTGTTGCTGTGTTGACTGTGTATTAGGAGTAACTTTTTCTACAGGTCTGGAAACTTTGTGTGGCGACTGTAATGATGAAGAATTAGGAGGTTAGAAAGTTTGCTGCCTTTGTTGTGATGTGGAGTGATGTGATGGTTAGGCAAGGCAAGTTTTGGAGGTATTGGACAGAGGTGTGAGACAGGCGTGGGGTGTTTGTGGGTGGCGTGGGAAATGTTGAATTGAGTGGTATGAAAACGTTCTTTATTCTCTCTTTCTTTATTTTCTCTTACTTTATTCTCTCTATCTTCATTCTCTCTTTCTTCATTCTCTCTTTCTTTATTCTCTTTCTTTATTCTCTCTTTCTTTCTTCTCTCTTTCTTCATTCTCTTTCTTTATTCTCTCTTTCTTTATTCTCTCTTTCTTTATTCTCTTTCTTTATTCTCTCTTTGTTCATTCTTTCTTTATTCTCTCTTTCTTTATTCTCTCTTTCTTCATTCTCTCTTTCTTTATTCTCTCTTTCTTCATTCTCTTTCTTTATTCTCTCTTTCTTTATTCTCTCTTTCTTCATTCTCTCTTTCTTTATTCTCTCTTTCTTTATTCTCTTTCTTTATTCTCTTTCTTTATTCTCTCTTTCTTCATTCTCTCTTTCTTTATTCTCTCTTTCTTCATTCTCTCTTTCTTTATTCTCTTTCTTTATTCTCTCTTTCTTTATTTCTCTTTCTTCATTCTCTCTTTCTTTATTCTCTCTTTCTTTATTCTCTCTTTCTTTATTCTCTCTTTCTTTATTCTTTCTTCATTCTTTCTTTATTCTCTCTTTCTTTATTCTCTCTTTCTTTATTCTCTCTTTCTTCATTCTCTTTCTTTATTCTCTCTTTCTTTATTCTTTCTTTATTCTCTCTTTCTTTATTCTCTCTTTCTTCATTCTCTCTTTCTTTATTCTCTCTTCTTTATTCTCTTTCTTTATTCTCTTTCTTCATTCTCTCTTTCTTTATTCTCTCTTTCTTTATTCTCTTTCTTTATTTCTTCTTTATTCTCTCTTTCTTTATTCTCTCTTCTTTATTCTCTCTTTCTTTATTCTCTTTCTTTATTCTCTCTTTCTTCATTCTCTCTTTCTTTATTCTCTTTCTTTATTCTCTTTCTTTATTCTCTCTTTCTTCATTCTCTTTCTTTATTCTCTCTTTCTTTATTCTCTTTCTTCATTTCTCTTTCTTTATTCTCTCTTTCTTTATTCTCTTTCTTTATTCTCTTTCTTTATTCTCTCTTTCTTCATTCTCTCTTTCTTTATTCTCTCTTTCTTTATTCTCTTTCTTTATTCTCTTTCTTTATTCTTTCTTTATTCTCTCTTTCTTTATTCTCTTTCGTTATTCTCTTTCTTCATTCTCTCTTTCTTTATTCTCTCTTCTTTATTCTCTCTTCTTTTTCTCTTTCTTTATACTCTCTTTCTGTATTCTATCTTTTTTTATTCTCTCTTTCTTTATTATCTCTTTCTTTATTCTTTCTTTCGTTATTTTCTCTTTCTTTATTCTCTCTTCATTCTTTCTTTATTCTCTTTCCTTTATTCTCTCTTTCTTTTTCTCTTTCTTTATTCTCTCTTTCTTATTCTCTCTTTCTTATTCTCTTTCTTTATTCTCTTTTCTCTTTCTTCTCATTTTCTTTCTTTTCTCTTTCTTTTTTCTCTCTTCTTATTCTCTTCTTCTCTCTTCTTTATCTCTTTCTCTTTCTTTCATTCTCTCTTTCTTTATTCTCTTTCTTCATTCTCTTTCGATTCTCTTTCTTCATTCTCTCTTCTTTATTCTCTTTCTTTATTCTCTTCTTTCTTTTTTCATTCTCTCTTTCTTCATTTCTCTCTTTTTCATTCTCTCTTTTTTCTTCTCTTCTTATTCTCTCTTCTTTATTCTCTTTCTTTATTCTCTCTTTCTTTACTCTCTTTCTTTATTCTCTTTTTTTTTCTCTCTTCTTTATTCTCTCTTTCTCTCTTTCTATTCCCCTTTCTTTATTCTCTTTCTTTATTCTCTCTTTCTTTATTCTCTTTCTTTATTTTCTTATTCTCTTTCTTTACTTCTTTCTTTATTCTCTTTCTTTATTCTCTTCTTATTTCATTCTCTCTTTCTTCATTCTCTCTTTCTTTATTCTCTCTTTCTTTATTCTTCTTTATTCTCTTTTCTTTATTCTCTCTTTCTTCATTCTCTCTTTCTTTATTCTCTTCTTTATTCTCTCTTTCTTTATTCTCTCTTTCTTTATTCTTTCGTTATTCTCTTTCTTCATCTCTTCTTATTCTCTTCTTTTTCTCTTTCTTATTCTCTTTTCTTTATTCTTCTTATTCTCTTTTTTTATTCTCTCTTTCTTCATTCTTCTTTATCTCTTCTTTATTCTCTTTCTTCATCTCTTTCTTATCTCTCTTTCTTTATTCTTTCTTATTTTCTCTTACTTTATTCTCTCTTTCTTCATTCTCTCTTTCTTTATTCTCTCTTTCTTATTTTTTCTTTATTCTTTTCATTCTCTCTTTCTTCATTCTCTTTCTTTATTCTTTCTTTTTTCTCTCTTTCTTTATTCTCTCTTTCTTTTTTCTTCTTATTCTCTTTCTTTATTCTCTCTTTCTTTATTCTCTTTCTTATTCTCTTTCTGTATTCTCTCTTTCTTTATTCTCTCTTTCTTATTCTTCTCTTATCTCTTTCTATTCTCTTTCTTTATCTCTTCTTTCTTCTTCTTTATTCTCTCTTTTTATTCTCTTCTTTTCCTTTCTATTCTCTTTCTTTATTCTCTCTTTCTTCATTCTTCTTTATTCTCTTTCTTTATTCTCTCTTTCTTTATTCTCTCTTTCTTTTTATTCTCTCTTTCTTTATTCTCTTTCTTTATTCCTCTTTCTTATTCTCTTCTTTTCTTCTTCTCATTCTCTTTCTTCATTCTCTCTTTCTTATTCTCTTTTCATTCTCTTTTCTCATTCTCTCTTTCTTTATTCTCTCTTTCTTTATTCTCTCTTTCTTTATTCTCTTTCTTTATTCTCTTTCTCATCTCTTTTTTCATTCTCTCTTTCTCTCTCTCTTTTATTCTCTTCTTATTCTTCTTATTCTTTCTTTATTCTCTCTTTCGTTATTCCTTTCTCATTCTCTTTCTTATTCTCTCTTTCTTCATTCTCTCTTTCTTATTCCTTCTTTATCTTTCTTTATTCTCTTTCTATTCTCTCTTTTTATCTTTTCTTTATTCTCTCTTTCTTTCATTCTCTCTTCTTCTTATCTCTTTCTTCATTCTCTTTCTTTATTCTCTTTCTTTATTCTCTCTTTCTTCATTCTCTCTTTCTTTATTCTCTTTCTTCATTCTCTCTTTCTTTATTCTCTTTCTTTATTCTCTCTTTCTTCATTCTCTCTTTCTTTATTCTCTTTCTTCATTCTCTTTCTTTATTCTCTTTCTTTATTCTCTCTTTCTTCATTCTCTCTTTCTTCATTCTCTCTTTCTTCATTCTCTTTCTTCATTCTCTCTTTCTTCATTCTCTCTTTCTTCATTCTCTCTTTCTTTATTCTCTTTCTTCATTCTCTCTTTCTTCATTCTCTCTTTCTTTATTCTCTTTCTTTATTCTCTCTATCTTTCCCCCCTGTCCCTGCTCACCTTGGGGTTGCGTAGGTGCAGGGCCAGCTGAATGATGTACTGGACGTCCGCTGCGGCCGGGTAGCGCATCAGGAACTTGAGGCAGGTCGTGTAATCCCCTGACAACACTGTGGGGAGGGACGCCGCAAAGTCACTTCAGGCCTTCATTTCTTTCCCTTCACACTTTAGACTTACACAAATTTCCAGATCTCTGTATAGTTGTATTTTCTAGTCATTAGCAACAATTATTTTAGTTGTACGAAAGAAGATTCCCTTAAAACCTGTGAAATAAATGGTTAGTAAATACAACCAAGATTTAAACAAGAAGCCTGGTGAAATTGTCTGCTTAATTTTGCCTTTTGCAGTTAAAATAATCTATCGGTACTGACTCTACATAACAGAGTAATAAAGTTGCTTACCTTTAAAATTAGGAAAATCATTACCGTGTGAGAATATGAACTGGAGCATTACCCACCGCTGTTCTATGCTTTAGCGCCTGTAGGCTATTTATTCTTTGAGGGCTAGGTGTGGTTGGCCCTGCACATTCTGGAGAGTGGAGATGGAGGTGGAGGTGGAGGCAGGAGGTGGGTGGAGGGGGTACTCAGGTGAGGGTCCCAGGGAAGACCTGATGTGCGAGGTGGGGTCCCACACATGGAGGCTGGAGGGACTCTGGAGTCGAGCACAGATGCGTCCAACATAAGCAGTACATGGAGGGGTGTCTTCGGGTCAACATAAGACTAAACACGAGCTACAAACATAGGTACATAAAACATAAGGAAGCTACAAAGGTGTGTCATTTAGGGTACCCCGTAGGTACATAAGAACATAAGAACATAAGGAAGCTACAAAGGTGTGTCATTTACGGTACATAAGAACATAAGAACATAAGAAGCTGCAAAGGTGTGTCATTTAGGGTGTACATAAGAACATAAGAAAATAAGGAAGCTACAAGAGGCTGGGAGATCTACACGTGGTAGTTCCTGTAAAGATAAATGAGGAAGTAGTTAATTGTGCCTATAGGTAAATATCATAACTGAGGTGTTCTTGTATGTGTGAATGTAGGAAAAATTTATAAGGAACATATGATGCACTACTTTCATCCCCAGTCAGATCCCCAACACATGTATTGCCACACGAAGACTTACATGCCATATATCTGTGGAGGTATTTCAAGGCGGTCGAGGTGGGTGTGCAGCGGTGGGTCGTGGCGGTGCAGGAGGGTGTCGTGGATGGTGGTGAGCTTCTGCACCAGCAGGTTGGTGGGTCCCACATCCTGGTGACACAGAGGACGTAAAATATATAACATGCACTGATACATTACACATCGGTGGCTGACGCTTAGCGGCAAAACGTTTCTGTACGCATTCCATATGTTTGTCCGAGATTCCTAACATTGCAACACTTCTCCTCAATGAGTCCTTTCCTCTCTCTTACCTTCTAATGTGTTGCTGTTTCAATCATAAAAAGCATGAAGTCTAGAGTCCTATCTACGAGGTGCTATTTCAGACAGCAGAGTGCTCACCTGGGGCCGTGCGAAGGGCTGTGCGTGGAGCAGGGTGGAGCGAGGGTTGCGGTTGTTAGGGTTCTCCAGCACTATATACCAAGGCTCCAGACCCTTCATCACACCCTCGAACAATGCACTGCAAGATAAATAATAGCATATGTCAACAATCCATCTCCTGAAACTCATGCCCTTTATATTACACTCCTTTGTGATGTTGAAAATATAAAAATAAAAATAAATAAAAATCATAGTTTCTTTTACAACACAGTACAGACACCGATTATTTTCCGGCATTTAAATTTTTTTAAAGTAACATAGGAAATTTGTAAATAAGAAGAAAGAACATAAGAAAATAAGGAAGCTACAAGAGGCCGTGAGACCTACACATGGTAGTTCCTGTTACCTAACACTACCTACATCCACCTTTCATCCCCATCCATGAATTTATCTAGCCTCACTTCAAAGCTCTCTAATGACTCCGCACTAACTACCTGTCTACTGAGACCATTCAAATCATTTACCACCCTATTTGTGAGCCAGTTATTCCCTATTTCTTTCTAAATCTACACTTTTCCAGCTTGAATCCGTTACTTCTTGTTCTACCCTGGTTAAAAGCCGTAAGAACTTTTCCTACCTCTCCTTTATTAAATCCCTTTATCCACTTAAAAACTTCTATCAGATTGTCCCTTACTCTGCATCTCTCGAGTGAGTGTAAATTTAATAGCTTCAATCTCGTCTCATAACTAAAGTTACACATCCCTTGAATAATTTTGGTCATCCTTCTCTGCACTGTTCTAACAAGGCTATATCCATCCTGTAATATGGAGACCAAAACTGAACCGCAGAGTCTAGGTGAGGAGGACAAGCGTGAAACAATAGAGTATTTCTACCTTTTTCTTGACTGTTATCACGACAATGCTTCACTAGTCACCTTATTTATGCTTCATCAGCCTTCCATGGGGTCGATAATCCCGTAATTTAAGGTTTATAATGAGAAAACACTGATGGCGAAACCCCAGCCTTCTTTTTGTCGCTGGGCCCAGGATGTCAACACGCCCCCGCCTGTGACGTCACGGCCCGGCTGGCCGCGCATCAAAACACAATATTTCCCCCTTCATGAAACACATTATATAGGCAAAATGATGGGTGACTTACCACGGAACATGTTTAATGATGATATATAGGACACGTAAACCCTAAACAAATAATAAAATAACAATGAATTAATAAGTATTGGCTGTGAACAATTGACAATATCCATGAGCATTATTTCCCCAAACAAAATAGACTTTTAAACTAAGGCTTTAAAAAATAAGGAAACCTATGAGCCAATCACTATGTGAAGTATGTATCTTAAAAACAGTAACAGATCGTAGCTTGGCGTAGAAACAAAAAAGCCGATTTTTTTAATAAATATTTTTTTTCTCGTTAACGTAACATTTAAACCCGAATACGTCAGCTGTATTCCTTGATCAATGCCATGAAAAACCCATCACACAGACATACACCAACACAAAGAGTGTGTGTGAACAGTCAAGGCCGCACAAACAGCCTTGCAGAGCAACTCTAAGGAAGAATAAGGCCGATAAAAAAATGTAAACAAAAACTCAGACTAGCTAGAAAGAAAAAAAAACGAAATATCCCCCCCAGGCATATGATTACTACATAAATGATGCAGATAAATCAAAATATATCAAAACACACATAAACCACCCTAAATTTGGTGTATAAAAAGAATTATCAATAAATAAAGGCTAAATATACGGTGTCACTGAAGGCTAAATAAATATTTTTTTCCATAAATGACCAAAATAGCTTCAGATACGTATAAATAGATACAATATAATACAAAGAACATTTAAATGAATGAAAAAACTAAAATCCTACCATAGACGCTTAATTAGAGGAAAAATGAGTGAAAGTAGATTTTATAAAGAAAATATGTTACAGCAATACCTAACCCAGACTCCAATAAGGACTTAGAGCAGTTATTCCTCCTCTAATAGACTAGAATACTAATGGCTAATGGTTAATTCAATGGTTAAGGCCAGGAAAATTAGTAGTGTCTCAGAAAATAACCGTGCAGTCCTCGTCCATTTTTACCACTGGAATAAGGAGTGTTACCCATGCATTATAGTAATTAAACTGCAGTAGTATTACCAAAAAAATATCTATCTGAAAAAAAATGAGGTTGAGTCTTTCAAAATGAGGTCACAAAAGTTCCCGATCGCTAAATAATTAGACACTTTAATATGACTTTATTTAAAGGTTTTTTTTTTGTGGGGGGAGGAGGAACTTAGGTATATATATATTTTTTTTGGTGGGGGAGGAACTTACCCCTTCACGCCCAGATTTTTCCTTTGCTATAAAATATTGTCGTTGTGGAGCCATAAAATTACGAAAAGTAACTGAATATATCAAATTAGTTAGTGGACAAGGGTACTAAACAGGTCATATCTAAAAAATATTGCTTATAGTCACTAAAAATTGTCTAATGGTACCCAAATTACAATGGAAATTACGTTCTGGGTCTCCAGGGGTTAAGTGTATTGTCTTTTGGTGGGAAGGAACTTCAGTATATTGTTAAAGTCATTGCTAAAATAAAAAAAAAGCTGTTGATAATGAAAAGATAAAAACTGTTTCCTTTAATATAGGAAGCGAAAAGAGAGAGAGAGAAAAAAAGAGTTGGGTAAGTATGTACTTGTGAATAAGTCCTATACCTAGAACACTCCTACATAAAGTCAATCAACAGGTTGATGCTTAGGGCAGCCAGGTATGAGGCTCAGGGTACTCACAAGGCGTCGTGCTCCAGGTAGGCCTCGTCCAGCAGCTCCTGAAGCACAGTCCTGTGAGAGGAACACAAGAGCATGTCAGCCACCAAGTCTAACTAATAAACGACACTAGTCTAGGTACCTTTGCCAGCACACACATGCACACATAGTCTTCCTTGTCTAATCATAGGAAAAAAAAATCTCATGAAGATCCGCCACCCCAGCTATTTTTAGGGTGGCCGATCTTCATGTGGGTGGGAGTGGTTTGATAACACAGTTAGGTTAGGCTATGTAGCCAATGTCCAGGTTATTTAGTGAACTAGCTGGCAGAACTAGCTGTTCTGCCATTTGCTGATTTTAGCAGAACTAGCTGTTCTGGGGGGTCGCAGCCCCAGTTAGGTCACCAAAAAAATAGCTGGGGTGGCGGATCTTCATGAGATCTCAAAAAATCTAAGTTTTGGAAAACTTCATCTCAAGTATTCTACGCTATACCAATAAGTATTCTGATGAATGTTTTTATGTGAAACCTGGATATTCTCCTCCCTTCTCTTTGCATGGAAAAACTATAATGCACTGTGCCACGTTCAAGATGCACTAAATACACAGTGTACATGTGCCTATTTAGAGTCAGGAACCACACTGTCACAAAATTATACAAGAATAGTTTCTAGGAATAAATTCACGAGCTAAGAGTAAATGAACAAAGTGAAGCTGAGAACTAAAGCCTTAGGCAGTGCAACAAACACTTATAAGGAGGGAGGTACTCACAGCTGGTACTCTGTCACCCTGCATCATGGGGACAAAGAACACGGACGGGTCAGACCACGGACAACACAGGAGTATGTACGAGTATAGTATCCTTGGGTCAGACCACAATAGCCATTCTGGTTACTTGTGCAGCGGCAGATTACATGACCACATCTTCACAACCTAAACATGCCACAGTCCCTGACCTAAGCATTGATCTCATTTTCATATGAATATACGACAAGACACGAAACCCGAAAACATGAGCTACAAACAAAGGTGCCACGAGAGACTTACGGGGCGGGGTCGATCTCTTGGGCGTGTTGGTGGGCCTGGTGGTCACAGTGAAGCACAAAGATCAGCGGCGCCAAGACCTCATGCATGCCCTGGGGGTGAGGAGGCCAGTGATGCAACAATGGAGCTTATTACAATACAGCAAAAAATATAATATAAGAAATAAGAAAGATATAATAATGTCGCTGGCTGCCCCTGTTGAGATGTGGTTGGGGAAAGGATATGTAGGGTGATCGTGTCTTTCCCTTTTAATCACCATACAGCGCGGTGGCTAAGGGGCCCTGTCTCGGGTTTGATTCTGACCAGGGACTGATACACAATACAGCAAAGATTATATGCACATCTAGGTTGCTGAATTCTAAGTCTATTGATAAAAAATAGATAGATATTATAGTTTTAAGGTGCGGCAACTGCGGGGTTATTGACGCCTGCTTACATAAGATACAGTAAAAGTAATATTAAAAAACAAATTTTAAGATAGAATCAAAATATTTAAAATAACAAAATATATAAAAGAACAATAGTACATTAAAAGCAATAATAAGTGAATATTAAAAACATCATAACTTGTTGAGAAGGCCAGCCCTCTCTTGATCAAAATTAAAAATCTCTTATTTAATGATACAAAAATCATAAGAAAGTTTGCTTCAGTATCCCAAACAGACTAATTTTAGGCAAGGAAAAACTAGTCAAGTGTCTCATAAGAAGAACATAAGAAAATAAGGAAGCTACAAGAGGCCGTGAGGTCTACACGTGGTAGTTCCTGTTACTTAACACTACCTACATCCACCTTTCATCCCCATCCATGAAATTATCCAACCTCCTTTTAAAGCTCCCTATTGACTCCACACTAACTACCTCACATTTGAGTCCATTGCAATCATTCACCACCCTATTTGTGAGCCAGTTTTTCCCTATTTCTTCTTTAAATCTACGCTTTTCCAGTTTGAATCCGTTACTTCTTGTTCTACCCTGATGACTAGCCGTAAGAATTTTTCCTACATCGCCTTTATTGTATCCCTTGAACCAGTTAAAAACTTCTATCAGATTGCCTCTTACTCTACGCCTCTCGAGTGAGTGTAAATTTCATAGCTTCAATCTCTTCTCATAACTAAAAAATAACGTCTCATAACATGTCGCTTTTATTTGTTCTTCTTCCATACCGTACAGATGCCCTGCTTCCTTACCTGCTGTAGCCCACCCCGGAGTGCTGGCGGGCATAGCAGAACAGCACCGTCACCACCATACCGTACAGATGCCCTGCTTCCTTACCTGCCTGTAGCCCACCCCGGAGTGCTGGCGGGCATAGCAGAACAGCACCGTCACCACCATACTGTACAGATGCCCTGCTTCCTTACCTGCCTGTAGCCCACCCCGGAGTGCTGGCGGGCATAGCAGAACAGCACCGTCACCACCATACTGTACAGATGTCCTGCTTCCTTACCTGCCTGTAGCCACCCCGGAGTGCTGGCGGGCATAGCAGAACAGCACCGTCACCACCATACTGTACAGATGTCCTGCTTCCTTACCTGCCTGTAGCCAACCCCGGAGTGCTGGCGGGCATAGCAGAACAGCACCGTCACCACCATACTGTACAGATGCCCTGCTTCCTTACCTGCCTGTAGCCCACCCCGGAGTGCTGGCGGGCATAGCAGAACAGCACCGTCACCACCATACGTACAGATGCCCTGCTTCCTTACCTGCCTGTAGCCCACCCCGGAGTGCTGGCGGGCATAGCAGAACAGCACCGTCACCACCATACCGTACAGATGCCCTGCTTCCTTACCTGCCCGTAGCCCACCCCGGAGTGCTGGCGGGCATAGCAGAACAGCACCGTCACCACCATACTGTACAGATGCCCTGCTTCCTTACCTGCCCGTAGCCCACCCCGGAGTGCTGGCGGGCGTAGCAGAACAGCACCGTCACCACCATACTGTACAGATGCCCTGCTTCCTTACCTGCCTGTAGCCCACCCCGGAGTGCTGGCGGGCGTAGCAGAACAGCACCGTCACCACCATACTGTACAGATGCCCTGCTTCCTTACCGTAGCCCACCCCGGAGTGCTGGCGGGCATAGCAGAACAGCACCGTCACCACCATACTGTACAGATACCCTGCTTCCTTACCTGCCTGTACCCCACCCCGGAGTGCTGGCGGGCATAGCAGAACAGCACCGTCACCACCATACTGTACAGATACCCTGCTTCCTTACCTGCCTGTACCCCACCCCGGAGTGCTGGCGGGCGTAGCAGAACAGCACCGTCACCACCATACTGTACAGATACCCTGCTTCCTTACCTGCCCGTAGCCCACCCCGGAGTGCTGGCGGGCATAGCAGAACAGCACCGTCACCACCATACTGTACAGATGCCCTGCTTCCTTACCTGCCCGTAGCCCACCCCGGAGTGCTGGCGGGCGTAGCAGAACAGCACCGTCACCACCATACTGTACAGATGCCCTGCTTCCTTACCTGCCCGTAGCCCACCCCGGAGTGCTGGCGGGCGTAGCAGAACAGCACCGTCACCACCATACTGTACAGATGCCCTGCTTCCTTACCTGCCCGTAGCCCACCCCGGAGTGCTGGCGGGCGTAGCAGAAACACACCGTCACCACCATACTGTACAGATGCCTGCTTCCTTACCTGCCCGTAGCCCACCCCGGAGTGCTGGCGGGCATAGCAGAACACCACCGTCACCACCATACTGTACAGATGTCCTGCTTCCTTACCTGCCCGTAGCCCACCCCGGAGTGCTGGCGGGCATAGCAGAACAGCACCGTCACCACCATACTGTACAGATGCCCTGCTTCCTTACCTGCCTGTAGCCCACCCCGGAGTGCTGGCGGGCATAGCAGAACACACCGTCACCACCATACTGTACAGATGCCCTGCTCCTTACCTGCCTGTAGCCCACCCCGGAGTGCTGGCGGGCTAGCAGAACAGCACCGTCACCACCATACTGTACAGATGTCCTGCTTCCTTACCGTGTAGCCCACCCCGGAGTGCTGGCGGGCTAGCAGAACAGCACCGTCACCACATACTGTACAGATCCCTGCTTCCTTACCTGCCCGTAGCCCACCCCGGAGTGCTGGCGGGCGTAGCAGAACAGCACCGTCACCACCATACTGTACAGATGCCCTGCTTCCTTACCTGCCTGTAGCCCACCCCGGAGTGCTGGCGGGCGTAGCAGAACAGCACCGTCACCACCATACTGTACAGATGCCCTGCTTCCTTACCTGCCGTAGCCAACCCCGGAGTGCTGGCGGGCTAGCAGAACAGCACCGTCACCACCATACTGTACAGATGCCCTGCTTCCTTACCTGCCTGCAGCCCACCCCGGAGTGCTGGCGGGGCGTAGCAGAACAGCACCGTCACCACCATACTGTACAGATGTCCTGCTTCCTTACCTGCCTGTAGCCAACCCCGGAGTGCTGGCAGGCATAGCAGAACAGCACCGTCACCATCATACTGTACAGATGCCCTGCTTCCTTACCTGCCTGCAGCCCACCCCGGAGTGCTGGCGGGCGTAGCAGAACAGCACCGTCACCACCATACTGTACAGATGCCCTGCTTCCTTACCTGCTGTAGCCCACCCCGGAGTGCTGGCGGGCGTAGCAGAACAGCACCGTCACCATCAGTCTGATACAGTGCTGCTTCCACCTCCGGTAGGTCCACCCCATCCTGTCATGCATCAGCTTCTTTCAGCTCAGGTCCTCAGATAGTTGGAACTCGGAACAAAAGGAACTTGACACTCCATGGGCTAAGGTCACTACAATCATGACATTAGACTTAAAACATGATAAGGAGAGACGGCGTCAAAAGTGTTGTGTTCCAAGGGCTCTGCGGGAACAAAAAGGAGACATTGACAGTACTGAAACCAATAGAGCTTTAGAGACCAATAGAGGAAGCAATAGAGCAATTAAGAACATTAAAACATGAAAATAATGGAAGAAGACGCAAGATAGACAACATGACAGTGGTATTTGATTGGTTCCAAGGGCTCTGCGGGAACAAAAAGGACATTGATATTACTGGAACCAGATTATGAATATTAAAACATGAAAATAATGGTAGAAGATAGCATGATCAGCAACATGACAGTGGTGTTTGAGAGACTGAAGAAAGTGAATTAGAGGAGGGGAGTTGACAAGGCAAAAAGGCAAGGCAGTGCAAGGCTTTTAGCTACAACCTGATTCTAGAAACTCTCGGTAAAAACAGGCTTATTGCTACGTCATTTTTTTGTCATGCAATCTTGTATTTCATCTTTTTTTTCTCTCCCTTGGCCAGTCTCCTACACTGCAAAAATAAAAATATATAAGTTACGCAATAGAAAGCCGCTATAGTCAGATTGGCTTAAACTGGCAGTCTGGGTGGAGTCGCCCGAGGCCTCCAGCTGTATAATATTTACGTTGGAATTGTATCAGTACGTGTATATCTCTTTTGTGATGCCTTTTACTAATACAGCCAAATTCCCAACATCCGACCTCCAGACATCCGACTTGTCCAAACAACTGACTTTTTTCACCACCACATTGTGTCTTGTTTTGGCCATTTATTTTACTTAGTTTTTTTTAGGTTTTAGTAAACATTGATGTGTGGCTTTATTTATGCATGAATTTTACTTTCGCATATACCACTGGATCAGCCTTTAAGAGCTGCATCTTTTATGTTCTATACCATTTTGTCCTTACGTTTATGGTTACTGTGATATCCGAGCATCCGACTATTCCAATTATCCGACCTACCTTCGGTCCCCCCAAGGTCGGATAATTAACACTTAGCTGTATCTCTTTTGTGATGCCTTTTACTAATATCACAAAAGTTATGCTCAATTATTTTCAATATGTGGCAATAGCGCATTCCTGAGCTGAGACCCAGACTGCTAGTTTAAGCCGGTATGACTATAGTAACAATGATGACCAACAAGCTACATCGCCAGTACCCACCTCTTCATCCTGTGAGAGAGGGTTGTTCAGCAGGGGGTTGAGAGCCTCGTCGCTGTGGCTGCCGGGCGTCACCATCAACTGCAGTCTGATAGTCTCATAGTTGTCCCTCTCATCCCGAATCACCTTCAGCCACTAATTGAAGGAAAAACAAGAACAGTTCATTCACTTTCAGCCACTAATTGCAGGAAAAACAACAATATACACTTTCACCTTCATAACTATTGCTATCCTACCCAATATCAATACACTTTCAGACTCATAACTATTGTTAACCTTCCCAATATCAATACACTTTCAGACTCATAACTATTGCTATCCTTCCCAATATCAATACACTTTCAGACTCATAACTATTGCTAACCTTCCCAATATAAATACACTTTCAGACTCATAACTATTGCTAACCTTCCCAATATAAATACACTTTCAGACTCATAACTATTGCTACCCTTCCCAATATCAATACACTTTCAGACTCATAACTATTGCTAACCTTCCCAATATCAATACACTTTCAGACTCATAACTATTGCTACCCTTCCCAATATCAATACACTTTCAGACTCATAACTATTGCTACCCTTCCCAATATCAATACACTTTCAGACTCATAACTATTGCTAACCTTCCCAATATCAATACACTTTCAGACTCATAACTAGCATAACTATCGCTATCCTTCCCAATATCAAAGAAATGCTACCATCTGATTTTTCTATTCAAGAACAAAATTATCTGATCCTCATATTAAGTAACATTCAAAGAAAAAAAAAATAATGGAGATATTTGCAAAGTCATAAGCCGTGAGGAAAAAGTATCAAGGGAGAGGACACTCATGTACATTAACCCCTTGAGACCCAGAACGTAATTTCCATTGTAATTTGGGAACCATTAGATGATTTTTAATGAATATAAGCAATGTTTTTATAGATATGACCTGTTTAGTACCCTTGTCCACTAACTAATTTGGATTATTCAGTTATTTTTGTAATTTTATGGCTCGACAACAGACAATTTTTTATAGCAAAGGAAAGATCTGGGCGTGAAAGGGTTAAGGGAAACAGAAGCATACATTAGAGTGAAGGGAGAGGACAGTCATGTACATTAAGGGAATTAAAAGAATACATTTGAGTGAAGGGAGAGGACAGTCATGTACATTAAGGGAATTAAAAGAATACATTTGAGTGAAGGGAGAGGACAGTCATGTACATTAAGGTAAACAGAAGCATACATTAGAGTGAAGGGAGAGGACAGTCATGTACATTAAGGTAAACAAAAGCATACATTTGAGTGAAGGGAGAGGACAGTCATGTACATTAAGGTAAACAGAAGCATACATTAGAGTGAAGGGAGAGGACAGTCATGTACATTAAGGGAATTAAAAGAATACATTTGAGTGAAGGGAGAGGACACTCATGTACATTAAGGTAAACAAAAGCATACATTTGAGTGAAGGGAGAGGACAGTCATGTACATTAAGGTAAACAAAAGCATACATTTGAGTGAAGGGAGAGGACAGTCATGCATATTAAGGGAAATAAGAGCATACATTTGAGTGGTTGTCAGGCAGGATTTGTAAGTAGACCATCCAGCACACCGACCGGAACCTGCTGGCCCTCATCTCCCCGCTGCGGCCTAGGCCCTGTATCGCTGCTGTTCCGGCGTAGCGACACACCTCGGCCCACTCGGTGCTGTAGGGAAGCCCGCCGCCCAGCACCCGGGGAGGCTGAGCCACACTGAAGTGGTCCTCATGCCGGGAATTGAGATTGTCGCTGCTCACTCCTGCAACACCACCACCACAGAGCATTTTTTAAGCAAATCTTACTGGGTGACATTCTTTGGATATCCAGAAGGGTGGTAGTAGGCATACCTGTTAAAATACAGTTTTTTGGTCAAGTTATCTTCCCTATTTTGTGTGTTGTGTGACCCCTCCCCTCCCTTTCCATGCTGTGTTTATGAATCTTCCAGTGGCACCAACAAAATTTCACTACGCAAACAATCGACGGGATATAGATGGCTCCACAAAATTATATAGACATTTAAAGAAGAAATATATATAAATAATGATCCTATGCAGTAATAAGAATGCACTTCTCTTGCACACACAGACAGGATGAGCCATTGCATCCAGGAAGGATTTTATGAATAAATATCTTGTCGCCCAGTAGCTGAAAAATATCCTTACTGGGCGACAGTTTTCCATCACTGGGAGACATTTTGGTCGCCCAGTTATCATGTAATAAAATGCACTGCACCACCATTGATGTCATAGATTCTTCAACACTTCCTCCTCACACCTCACACCATCAACCTCTGTATGAAAGCAGATTAACATAGAGCTTATAGGTCATGCTCTGTACCTGAGATGAAGTAGTTGGTGGGTTCCTCTCCTACCGAAACAGTATCCTCATCCTTGGACAGGTTAGCAGTCAGTGGATCTTGAGGGCCAGAAAGGAAAGAAAAATATCTATTAGCAAGGGAAAAACACTGAACAACCTCTATTAGCAAGGAAAAAACACTGAACAGCCTCTATTAGCAAGGGAAAAACACTGAACAACCTCTATTAGCAAGGAAAAAACACTGAACAGCCTCTATTAGCAAGGAAAAACACGACAGCCTTTTAGCCAAGGGAAAAACACTGACAACCTCTATTAGCAAGGAAAAACACTGAACAACCTCTATTAGCAAGGAAAAACACTGAACAATCCTCATTACAAGGGAAAAACACTGACAACCTCTGTTAGCAAGGAAAAACACTGAACAATCTCTATTAGCAAGGGAAAAACACGGACCTCTCTATTAGCAGGGAAAAACACTACAACCTCTATTAGCAAGGAAAAACACTGAACAACCTTAGCAGGGGAAAAACACTGAACAACTCTATTGCAGGGAAAAACTGAACAAACCTCTATTAGAAAGGGGAAAAACACTGAACAACCTCTATTAGCAAGGGAAAAAAAACACTGAACAGCCTCTATTAGCAAGGGAAAAACACTGAACAACCTCTATTAGCAAGGAAAAAACACTGAACAGCCTCTATTAGCAAGGGAAAAACACTGAACAACCTCTATTAGCAAGGGAAAAACACTGAACAACCTCTATTAGCAGGGAAAAACACTGAACAACCTCTATTAGCAAGGGAAAAACACTGAACACAACTCTATTAGCAAGGAAAAAACACTGAACAACCTCTATTAGCAAGGAAAAAACACTGAACAACCTCTATTAGCAAGGGAAAAACACTGAACAACCTCTATTAGCAAGGGAAAAACACTGAACAACCTCTATTAGCAAGGGAAAAACACTGAACAACCTCTATTAGCAAGGGAAAAACACTGAACAACCTCTATTAGCAAGGGAAAAACACTGAACAACCTCTATTAGCAAGGGAAAAACACTGAACAACCTCTATTAGCAAGGGAAAAACACTGAACAACCTCTATTAGCAAGGGAAAAACACTGAACAACCTCTATTAGCAAGGGAAAAACACTGAACTACCTCTATTAGCAAGGAAAAAACACTGAACAACCTCTATTAGAAAGGGAAAACACTGAACAACCTCTATTAGCAAGGGAAAAAACACTGAACAACCTCTATTAGCAGGAAAAAAACTGAACGCTCTATTAGCAGGAAAAACACTGAACAACCTCTATTAGCAAGGGAAAAACACTGAACAACCTCTATTAGCAAGGGAAAAACACTGAACAGCCTCTATTAGCAAGGGAAAAACACTGAACCACCTCTATTAGCAAGGAAAAACACTCAATAGTGTCAGTCACCGGACGTCTCCGTGGAGTGAGGTTGTGTTTTGGTTGAGCTCTCGGGATTAGAATGGCTATGTCTGTGATGGAGAGTGTTGAAGAGGCGGAGAGAGAAGTGGTGTTGTGTGCTTCTGCTGGGGTTGAGAGTGGTAGTGTGGTAGGAGTGAAGGAGGCTGAGGTTAAAACTAGTGTGGTAGAGGGAGGGAGAAGGGTCAAGGGAGTGTGTAGTGAAGGGTGTGGAGATGCGCTTAAGACTATTCTGGAGGCGATCGAAGACCTGAAAATGAGCTTTGCAAGTGAAGTGAACGAATTGAAAAGCGTTGTGAAGAAGCAGGAAATAGAGATACGTTCTCTTAAGTGTGGAGGTGAAGGTCCAAGTGGAGTGAGTGGAGGGGCACATGCGAGGGATGTACCTGTAGGGGTACCAGAGCGAGATGTGACTCAAGCGACTACTAAGGTCACCAGTAAGTCACCAGGGATTGGTGTTTGGAAGGTAGTTGATCATGGAGCCCGCCCGAAGAACAAAAAGGTAAACAATGACCATGTTGTGTGCACGAACCCATTTCAGGTACTCTCGGGGCTGCAAGAGGGAGATACGGAGGTAAGGAAGGTGGACGATACATCATTACCCGAAGGTAAAATCTTGGTTGTTTTGGGGACAGTCAGGGTTAGGCATCTTGACAGCAGGTTCTGTGACAGGGAAGGGATGCGCATGAAGTCGGTGAGTTATCCAGGGAAGGGGATAGGTTATGTTAGTGACAAGATAGTTGAGTGCATGGCGGACCAAGGGAAAAAGCCCATCGTCTGCCTGAGCGCTGGGGGAAATGATGCTGAGTGTGTAAGAAGTGAGGAATTGCTACGGCGGTTCAAGGAAGCTGTAAGTAAAGTTAGGGACAGGGGTGGGTTCCCTGTGGTGTGTGGTGTCCTTCCAAGACGCTTTGTTGACGACTTGTGGTTCTCAAGGGCTATTGCATTGAATTGCCGGCTGGCACTTCATTGCAAAGCCAATGGTTGGGCCTTTGTAGACAGTTGGGACCTCTTTTTCGGGCATAACCACCTCTACCGCAGGGCTGGGGTGCACTTTTCGAGGAAAGGAGTTCAGATCTTGTCTGAATCCCTTGAAAGGGAGGTAGATGCACTGCAGGCTTTTTTAAGACAGAGAACCGGGGTTTAGACACTGGGGTCGGGGTAAAGGAAACTTGCGACACTAGGAGTATCAGAAGGCAGGGAACTAAAGTGATTCGTAAGAAGAGAGAGAGGAGGGGTTTAGTTAAAGATAAAGGGAAAATTGACAAAAAGAAGAGGAGTTGCTTGAAGGTTTACTATACAAACTGTAGGAGTATTTTAAAAAAAGATAGATTTCCTGAGAGGAATAAATAGTGCAGAGGATTTTGATATAATAGCATTAACAGAAACATGGTTGGATATGTCAGGAAAGGTATTTGATCCGGAAGTCGAGATAGCTGGGTATAAGTTATTTCACAAGGACAGAGTAGGCAGACGAGGAGGAGGAGTTGCGCTTTATGCAAAAGATTCATTGCAGTGTTGTGTTAATAATGTTATAAAAACAGATGACAGCATAGAGTCTATATGGGTAGAGGTTACGAGGGAACTGAGAAAATGGTTTTGGGTGTAGTGGTATAGGCCTCCAAACTTATGTAAAGAGGATTCGGTCCTATATGGGAAGAAATAAAAAAGGCCTGCAGATATAATCGACTATGCGTGGTGGTAGATTTTAATCTTAGGAATATAGACGGGGTTTTAAATCATAGGTGACAGCGACGCAGATGAATTGTTAATATAATCCGGTAACTTCCTAAGTCAAGCAATCAAGGAGCCTATTAGAGGAATAATATTCTAGATCTATTGCTGAAAAATAGAACGCTTTAGTTACAAATGTGGAGGTCGGTGGAATTTAGATAATAGCGACCATTATGAGATCAATTTAGCTTAAAATGGGAAGTTGGAAATTAAGTGGCAATAAGCATCGAATACCTAATTTCAGAAAGGCCAATTATGAGGATTAAGAAGACACCTGGAGGTTATTAAAAGAGGTGTGGGATGGAGGGAAAGAAATTTTTCCCAGAATAAGGACAGGGCGATGACAGCTGAAAGGGCCCCAATTATGAAGGATTGGAAGGCACCGGGAGGTAATTGGCGCGTTAGATATGAAGTGAGGTCATGGCTGAGGAGGTAATTAGAGCGGTTAGACAGGGAATGAGGTCGGGCTGAGGAGGAAACTAGAGGGGTTTTAAAAATGGAAGTGAGGAGGGCTGAGGAGGATTATACCTATTTGTAAGGAATATAATTGACGGACAGAAAGAAATATTCCTTATGGGGAAATAAGGTCCGAAAGAGTGATCCAAAATGGATGACCCCCAAATTTAAACCACAACTTTGGGAGTAAAAAGAAACATTTATTTAAGGTTCCAAGGCAGGTTTGGGTAAACAAAGAACAGTATAACGTGATGGCAAGACAGTAAAAGAAATTAACTCGAGTTGCTAAGAACAATTATGAGATTAAAGTAGCAGGACAGGCGAAAAGGGCCCCAAAGGGGTTCTATCAGGTATATAAAACAAGACAAGGGAATTGGTTGGACCGTTAAGGTCAGGACAGGGTGAGGTCTTAAATACGGATGAGGATATGTGTAAGTCTAAATGATTATTTCTTAAGTGTTTTTACGGAGGAGGATACACAGACGATACCTGATAGTGAACAGATGTTCAAAGGAAGCGATGAGGAGAAATTAAAAGATATTGTGATAACTAGGGAAATGGTGGAAGAGGGTATAGATAAAATGAAATTTTTAAATCCCAGGACCACATGAAGTGTATCCCAGGGTATTAAGGAATGCAAGGAAGGGTTTTTAGTGAGTCGTTAGGGCACATTTTTTAGGAAATTGGTTGAGATAGGCGGGTGTGCCATTATTGTGGAGGGAAAAGGAAATGTTGTTCCCATATTTAAGAAGGGAGACAGAGGACTAAAGTCAAATTATCGCCCGTAATTTTAACATCAGTGGTGGGTAAATTATTGGAATCTATTATTGCAAAAAAAAATTAGAGAGCACTTAGATAAAATAGTTTGATCAATGATTTTACAACAGGATTCCCAAGGGTAGGTTTATGTCTCACCAATTTTTTGAGTTTTTATAGGAAAGTTTATGAGACGGCAGATAAGATAAGGATTATGATATAAATTATATCTGGACTTTAGTAAGGCATTTGACAAGTACCACCGAGCCCCTCTTAAAAAAGGTTAGGGCTCATGGAAAAGATTGGAAAAGGGTTTTTCATTGGATCAGAGCTTTTGGGTAAGTAATAGGCAACAAAAGGGGGACAATTAATGGTTCTAAATCTGAATGGGGACTGGTGACAAGTGGGTTCCACAAGGGTCTGTTTTGGGTCCATTACTATTTTGATTTACATCAAAGACTTGGGTAGTGGGATTAGCAGCGATATCAGCAAGTTTGCTGATGATACTAGTTTTGGTAGGATTATTGGATCACAGTCTGATGTAAACATATTGCAGGGAGACTTAGTAAACTTAACGAGTGGGCAGTCAGATGGCAGATGGGAATTTTTAAAATTGATAAATGCGCGTTATGAATGTTGGTAGAAAAAACCCCGGTAATAGATACACCATAAACAATGTATCGCTGAAAAGATCAAAGGTGAAAAAGATCTTGAGTGAGGGTGAGCCCAGACCTCCGACCTAGGAAACAATGTATTGAGGCCCCCGAAAAAGAGCTAATAAGTATTAGGATTCATTACCCGAAGTGTTAAAAGTAGAAGTGCAGAAGTTATTCTAAAGCTTTATCTGGCTCTAGTCAGGCCTCACCTAGACTATGCGGTTCAGTTTTGGTCTCCATATTACAGGATGGATATAGCCTTGTTAGAAACAGTGCAGAGAAGGATGACCAAATGATACAAGGGATGCCCTAACTTTAGTTACGAGAAGAGATTGAAGTTATTAAAATTACCTCACTCGAGAGTGCAGAGTAAAGGGGCGACCCGATAGAAGTTTTTAAGTGGATAAAGGGATTTAATAAAGGAGAGGGGGGAAAGGGCCCTTTCGGCTTTTAACCGGGTAGAACAAGAAGTAACGGATTCAAGCTGGAAAAGCGTAGATTTAGAAAGGAAATAGGGAAAAACTGGTTCACAAATAGGGTGGTGAATGAATGGAATGGTCTCAGTAGACAGGTTTGAAAGGTTTGAAAGGTTTATTATACTCCAGCGACCCCGAGACGGGGTATACGGAGTAATCACTAAACAAAGAAAATAGACACCACTTAAACCTAAACTCAAACATATATCATATATCTATTCCTACTACGTTATATTTTCAAAACACTTCAAAATACAACAAACAAACTTGGCTAAATTGTACATAGTACATAGGTAGTTAGTGCGGAGTCATTAGGGAGCTTTAAAGAGGAGCTGGATAGCTTCATGGATGGGGATGAGAGGTGGATGTAGGTAGTGTTAGGTGGCAGGAACTACCACGTGTAGGCCTCGCGGCCTCTTGTAGCTTCCTTATTTTCTTATGTTCTTATGTTCTTATGTTCAATACGAAACTTCTAGTCTTGGCATAATAATTCAACAAGCCTTCATGCAACAAAACTTAACATCCATATGAAATCACTGGGTAATTTTTGACGACTTAACCCCAAATATTTCCTGATTTATGCTGTTTTACTCACCAACAAAATTACTGGATTGTGCAATCAAAGGTCGGAACCTCTCCATCATCACAAAACCGCTTCATAAACCTGCAGGAAGGAAATCGATGAAGTGGAGGCGCCGAGGTTGGGTTAGGATATAATGAGGTTGGATTTATAATATTTACTGTACTATTATTTTTTTGGATTTTTATGATTTTGCCTCAATAATGATCAGATTATTGAGAAAAAACACGTCAAAATATCTCATAGGTAAAGAATAAGCATAAGAATAAGAATAATTGTAGGGGGCATCTCTCCCCCATTCTATAATTATATTTTTCTATATAGTTTTATTTTCTCCAGACCTTCACGGATCCTTTCAGATACCTCTACAACGTAATTATAAAGTGGGGAGAGATTATAGAATACCAGGTAAAATAGGTAATAGGTAAAAAGCAGAAGAAAATACGATAAGTGAAGCCAGAAATACCCCATTTTTACCCATTTAGCGTGCATATATTGCCTTTGCTTGGGTATTATATCATGCAATACAGCCCCACACCCTTTCTTACACCTTACATTGCCTTGAATATTGCATGGGAACCCGTAAGTTGAAGTAAAAAGCATAAGAAAATAAGAGAAATAAGATAAGTGAAGCCGGAAATACCCCATTTTTACCCATTTCGCGTGCATATATTGCCTCTGCTTGGGTATTATATCATGCAATACAGCCCCACACCCTTTCTTACCCCTTACATAGCCTTGAATATTGCACGGGAACCCGCAAATTGAAATAAAAAGCATAAGAGAAATATGATGAGTGAAGCCAGAAATACCCAGTTTTTACCTATTTATCGTGCATATATTGTCTTTGTCAAAGGGTAATATCATGCAATACAGCCCCATAGCCTTTCTTACTCCTTACATAGTCTTGAATATTGCACGGAGAGGCGTAAATTGAGGTATAAATGTAAGAATAAGAATAAATTTCCAATATGGCCACTGTGACGTCATCAAGAGCTGGATCAGAGCTCCTCTTGATCTTGACATCCAACTCGAGACTACAACTATTCCTTTCATAATAAAAAACATCAAATAATGAATAAATCAATACAAATAGAGTAAAATAATGATAAATAGGACTCAATAAGCCTAAAAACCAATGAAATAACGAAGAAATGATGAAATATCCTGTATCAAAAGATGGCCGGAAAAACCCCAAATTTACCGTAACAAAAATCGACTTTTTACCCAAGGCTCAATAATTCGTGAACAAATATGGGCAAATACTATATGATGTGTGTATCTTATAAATAGTAACAGATCCTCGTTCAGTGTTGAAACCATGGAGCAATACATGTTTTGTTTTTTCGATAATTTGACCCTTTCAACCACTGAGTCAGATATATTCCTCCAGTAAACACGTGAAAAACACGTCACATAAACACACACAAACACACTGCGCCTGTAGGCATAGCTAATCACACACAAATATCCACACAGCTCATTTAGAAGGAGGAACAAGTTAGACGTTAAAATGTAAACAAAACCCGCCTAAAATAAATAAACAAAATACAGCCATCAGGCGCGTGATTAATACATAAAACGATGGGGAAATATCGAAATATATTAAAATACACAAAAATCCCCCTCCATTTGATGTAAAAAAAGAATTATAAAAAAAATATCGCAAAAATCTACGGTTACTAAATGATTGAATCGTATTTATTTTACGAAGGCCTTAAGTATCGCAGACTTTATATGGGAAGTCATAAAAAGAGCTGGGGTTTTGATTAAGGCTATGCAATCCATAATCGGTCCACGAATAAAAAAGTTACTTCGTTTTAAATACTAATTGGCAACTCGTAACCTGGCGGCGAGGCAGAATTCCCTTCAGCCAATCAGCGGCCTTGCTCTGGTCTCAGCCAATCAGCGTTCAGTAACCAGCTGGGCGGCGATGTTTAGTGTATATTCCCGATATATAGACCTTATTTAATGGGAAATAAGGTTAAATTTACCTTTTAGTACCTTATTTATGGCATATTAGTGACAATAGGAGTATTGTTATTGATAAATATAGGGTGGACGATAATACATTGCTGCTATATTAGCCTTTCAGCGTAATATTCTCCCTGAAATATATGACATGATAGTTTGATGCCGGTAAATAGAATATGTTGACGTGTTTTCGCTAAGTGTCTCCCGCTGAATACTACAGAGACGTATCCAGGGTATACCTTGATGCGCTGATCCTAGGTTCGAGTCCCGCGTGCCCGAGATTAGCTTCTATGGACCACTGTGGCCCGCGCCGTAGCCGTGGCCGCGGCGGTACGGGGCTGACACCGTTATAGTGGACGAGAATAGTTCCTATACACATAAGAATTCCCTATACACAATATTCTTGAAGACTAGACTTACCTGACATCTGTAACATCGTGTAATTACGTTGTTATGTCAGTAAGGATGGAGGGATCGGTGTAATTACGTCGTTAGGTCAGTAAGGATAGGGGGATGGGTGTTATTAGCTTGTTAAATCAGTATAGGATGGAGGGATGGGTGTTATCAGCTTGTTAGGTAAGTAAGGATAGGGAGCTGGGTGTTATTAGCTTGTTAGGTCAGTCAGGGATGGGTGGGTGTTGACACTTCGAGCAATGATAACTCTGACACAATACAGGAAATTAATCTCGAGTCGTGTAAGAGATATTTACAGCTTATCTTTACTTGATTTAACAATACAAATGTCGTATATCCTCAAATATAGTTTATATAAGCTATTATTAGATATACCGTGGAAAAAAATGGGTTTGTAGTATGTTTTAGCCTCTTTTTTACAAATTCTCCATAACATGACCTGGACGTGTCCTAAATCGCGTCGTCTGCATTTATCACTTCTCACTCTTATTAAGTTATCTAATAGACTATTTGTATTTAGCTGGTGAGGAGATATAAGTCATGTTCTCATATCACACATTGGACTTATATTTATATGTATCCATGACTATTAATATTGATGCAGGGCGGATTTTGAAAGTTTCTAAAAAAAAAAAAAAGTCCTCCTGCAACCATAATGAGTGCAGGACTTTTTTATTTTATTTATTTTTTATTTCTTATTTATTGTTTATTATTATAAGATTACACAAGGGAGTCCCATGTGTAATGATGCAATCTTGGGAGTCCCTCTGTCGTCGGCGGGCATTTGATTCAGCGGTCTCCCTTATTAGCTTCTGAGAGAGATTGCATTATAGCTCCATGCTGCCACGCCTTGGTAAATACTACCTAGTACTACCTACTAAGTAACTGCTAAGGGCATATAGGGGGTGAGGGTAGGTAGTTATCGGGTGATTTAGGACAGTTCAGGGAATTATTTGGGTAGTTTTAATTATGTATACCGGGATACACTTCACAAAGTAGTGAAATTAGACTGAATTAGACTGAAATAGGTAGAGCACCCACAAACTCATTACTGGACCAAGTTAACTTACCGTAGATAACAGTCAAGTCGCCACCTGTAGTGATGTCGCCGACTCGCCAGGCGCCAAATATTACGAATTATAGCATTACTACTGATTTTTATGTGCCACTGAAGATGATACACAGTAGTTTATATCATGACTGTATAATCTACTCTGTTTCAGCGTTGTTTTATGCTTTGTATCTGCAAGTATAGACGGTTTCAAATTTCACTACGCGGTTTTTTTTCGGGCGACGACGACTGCGGGACACTCAGTAAATAAACACTAGATGGCGACTTTATTGTTGGTAGCCACTTTGTAGATATTTTTGTAATTTGTTCATTTATAGCCATGCTATGACACAGATGAAGACACAAAATGACACAGAGTCTCCAGATAGCCCCTTCTGACTTTCCTGAAATCATGGATGTAGAAATGTAAGTATTAACGCCACCACACGTCTCTAAACAGAAAAAAAAGTTGTCCTAGCGACTTTACTGTTATCTACGGTACAGTTAGGGACGCTACCCCTGAAATGTCGCAAATGGAAGAGGCCTAATAAATCTCTTCTTCAAGAGAAGGGGTCATTTCCTCTTCTCTTCTTCAAGAAGAGACACTGATGTGTCTCTTCTTGCTGTCTGGGTCTTTAGTTATTTCTTACTTCTCTTATTCTGTATTAATTTCTTTCTCTATCTTTCCTCTTATTTTCTTGCTGTCTGAATCTTTAGTTTTCGTTTCTTATTCTATCAAAAATATTTTCCCTCTCTGTCTTTTAATTTCTTTCTCTTTCTTTCCTCTTATTTCTCTGGTTATCCAAAAGATTAAGATTACATTTCTCGCTGCCAAAGGTAAACATTGGCTCACGTGCGCATGGCCAGCCAGCCCCCACGCGTCATGACGCTACCGAGGTGAATATGGTCGAATAAGACATCAAATCAACTTTTCAACCTTCAACACTACTAAGGACCTAGAAGAGGAAGAGGGCGTTGAAATAGAAGCATTAGAAAGAGCCACGAAGTGATACAAAACAGGCAGGGCAAACGAAGGGCTTGTGAAGGCAGGTGGCGGGGAAAAGTTTGACACCCAGTTTGACAAGCCAAGACCTAGCTACGGTGTGAAGGCAGGAAGACACCACCACCATGAGGGCTCTGGACGGCAGGAACAATGTGAAGGTGTACAACTTGAGTGCCGGAAAGAGTCTGCCAGATGTGAGTATGACGATAGTTACCATATATTTTCTGGTAAAATTTCAGTAGTGAGCATTCACCGATTTCGAAGCCGAAATTTGTTAAAAATTGTTTATGACTGTTGGAAGATTTTCAGACAAGTTTGGTCTTATACGCCAGATTCTGATGGTAAATGCAGTGGCGGAACTGCGGGGTGGGGGGGGGGGGGTTAATATGGAGGAGAGTTTCACGTTCTTTTTCAGAGACACCAACTACTTTTTCTTGGCCTACAATAGGTGCTTGTTGTAATGGTGCTAGTTTTATTTTGCGCAAACCAAAAAAAAAAAAAAAAAAATGTATATTTTGTGGTTAAGGTTAGGTTAGGTTTCTTTAAAACCTGTAAGGTTAGGTTAGGTTAGGTTTCATTAAAACATAAGGTTAGGTTAGGTTTAATTTTTTGTTTTGTTTTGTTTGCGCAAAATAAAACTAGCACCATTAGAACAAGCACCTATTGTAGGCCAAGAAAAAGTAGTTGGTGTCTCTGAAAACGAACGTGAAACTCTCCTCCATATTACCGCGGGGGGGCCTGGGGGGGGGGCACGTGCACCCCCATCTTAGGGTGGCGCCCCCCCATTTTTACACCCCTTGTTCCGCCACTGCAGGATGGGGCCTAAGAACCTTACCTAGCGATAAAAAGCCTGTGATTCTTGCCATTAAGGAGGCAAACATAATTAATCTTCTTCTCTTTATTTTTCAGTGGCTGACCGAAAAAAAGAGAAGAAAATTAGCAAACAAGGATGTTGGTAAGGAATTCTTTGTTATTCATACTATGCATGATGAATGATGAATAACCTTGAAATATCTAAGAGTCTCATTTTTACTCATGATATCTCCCCTCCCCCTCTCTCTCACTCTCCCCCCCTCTCTCTCTCACGTAAGGGATGTGTCACCATAGTATATTTGTTTTGTTTGTTGTAGGTTAACATGAAATATGTATGAATATCCTTTTGGACAAATATGGGAAAGTTATACATGTAATAAGGTACATACTATATTTGTGAAACTTTTGTCAATAAACTACTACTAATAATAATAATCTCTCGTTCCTTTCACGAAGTAACAAGAAGTAACGGATTCAAGCTGAAGTAGAACAAGAAGTAACGGTTTCAAGCTGGAAAAGTGTAGATTTAATAAAGAAATAGGGAAAAACTGGTTCACAAATAGGGTGGTAAATGATTGGAATGGACTCAGTAGACAGGTAGTTAGTGCAGAGTCATTAGATAGCTTTAAAGGGAGGCTAGATAAATTCATGGATGGGGACGAAAGGTGGATGTAGGTAGTGTTAAGTAACAGGTATTACCACGTGTAGGTATCCCGGCCTCTTGTAGCTTCCTTATTTTCTTATGTTCTTCTTATGTTCTAATAATCTCTCGTTCCTTTCCCCAGAGCTCCGGCGTAGGATAGAATTGATCCAGGACTTCACCATGCCTGACGTGAGTGGGTGTGTGCGTGTGTCCCTGACGGCCGCTACATCCTGGCCACGGGCACGTACAAGCCGCGCGTCAAGTGTTACGAGGTGGCCGCTCTCTCCCTCAAGTTTGAAAGATGTTTTGATTCTGAGGTGATCCAGTTTGAAGTTCTCTCAGATGATTACAGTAAGGTGTGTATTGATGAATGTGTTGTTTTGACGTGTTAGGTTCAGCCATTGCCGGTGATTTAGTGTCATGGGATGTATTTCTGTCTTTCTCCTGGTCTCTTATATCACAAAGGACTGGCCAAGGGCAAAAAATAAGAGTTAACAAAAAACCCTAAAAGATATGTGGAAGATTCCTCAATAGCACTTGTCCTTACATCTTTGTCTTCAGTTATTTTCTCTAAGTAATCTCATGCATGAACATATGTCATTATACTCGCCGCACGTTAAGTTGGCGAAAATGGGGCCCCTTTACTCCCCCCTTATGAACGCACGGGATCGGCTGAGGTGTTGGGTGAGAATGCCTTACTCCTAGTTCCGCCCTAAAGCCCCAACACCTCAGCCAATCCCATGCGTTCGGAATGGGGGAGTGAGGGGCCCCATTTTTACCAACTTAACGTGCGGCTAGTATACTTCTCAACAGTGCCTTGGCCTTCATAATTACACTAAAGAACATACGTCACTCCTTCTCAACATTGCCTTGGCCTTCAACTCTGCCGTGTCTTTCAGTTGGTGTTCCTGCAAGAGGACCGCCATGTTGAGTTTCACAGCAAGCCGGCCGGTGGTTCAGGATGCGGATTCCTAAGTTTGGCCGTGACCTCGCCTACCACGACCCCTCCTGTGACCTGTACATCGCCGCCTCAGGGTAGGTCAACACAGGCACAAGGGCAAAACATGATCCTCGACCACATAACTAAAATATAAAAATTTTGACATTTTTATCACTGAAAAAAATATAAAAGTTTTGACATTTTTATCACTGAAAAAAATATAAAAGTGCAAAACATGCTGCTCAGTACTTAGGGTATCTAAAAACCATCTTTTCTCATGTGAACTTCTTCAGCACTAACCAACATCCTTATCCTAACATCCTTTCCAACGTGGGACTTGCCTGTCAAAACTTACCATTTATAACAATCTTGATAAACAACTAATTACTTTGGTTTATTATCTGGAGTATTTAAAACAATCATGATAAACAACTAACTACGTACTACTTTGGGGGGGGGGGGGGGTTTCTAGGAGTGAGATGTACCGCCTAAATGTTGTTTTTTAATCTAGGAGTGAGATCTACCGCCTAAATGTTTTTTTGTTTTTTATCTAGGAGTGAGATTTACCGCTTGAACCTGCATCAGGGCCGTTTCCTCAATGCGCTGCAGACCGAGGCCGTCACGGGGATCAACAAGTGCGCCTTCCACCCCAGCCACTACCTCTTTGTGTGTGGCACCGAGGACGGCCGCGTGGAGGCCTGGGACCCACGCTCCAGGCACAGAGTGGGCACCCTGGATTGTGCGACACACATCGCGGCGGAGAACATACAGTGAGTGGTGTGGGTGTGTTTTTGTGAGCGTGGGTGTGTGTGGGTGGGTGGGTGGGTGTGGGTGTGTGTGTGTGGCCCAGTGTGGGTATGGGTGTGTTAGTGTGTGGATGTGGGTGTATTTACCTAGTGGTGTTTTACAGGGCCTGAGATATATTCGTGTGATCCCGTCTCCGTGTCTACATTTATCCAGTCTTTAAGCCTCCATCCCTCTCCCTCTACGCTCATAGCTCCACCGTACTTCCTTCTTCGTCTATTTGTTTAACGTCAGATTTTCCCATGATATATTACGAGGTAAGACGGCTGATGATACGCTTCCAACTATCTCTTGCCTCTTGCCTCTACTTCTTCCATGCTGCCTCCACCCTTCCTTTCATAGCACCTGATCTTCTTTCCAGCCACAGACTAGGATTCCCATGATATATTATGAGGTTAACCCCTTGAGACCCAGAACGTAATTTCCATTGTAATTTGGGTACCATTAGACAATTTTTTGTGAATATAAGCAATATTTTATAGATATGACCTGTTTAGTATTCTTGTCCACTAACTAATTTGGTATATTCAGTTACTTTTCGTAATTTTATGGCTCGACAACATACAATTTTTTTATAGCAGAAGAAAGATCTGGGTGTGAAGGGGTTAAACGGCCGATGATACGCTTCCAACTATCTCTATCTGTTGCCTCTACCTTCATAGTTCCATGTGCCTCCACCCTTCCTTTCATAGTACCTTACCTTCCCTCCCTGCACAGACTAGGGGACTTCAGGTCTGTGAAGCAGCTTGGGGTGACAGCTCTGGCCTACAGTGACGCGCTGACCCTAGGCATCGGCACACAGACGGGACAGGTATGTAGGGATGTAATAATAATAGACTAGTCTACTAATAACTAATTTATATTAATTTCTATTACAGTATACCCTTTATGTCTTCTTATGTGTATAGGTTCTATTGTAATTTGTATTATTATTATTATCATGTGGTATTATAAGTGTGTGTACGTACTTATAATTACGATGATTTTGGTGAGTACAAGTAATACAATCTGTGCTGTTTTGGCATGTTTGAGTGACTTATTACTGTGTGGAGGGGCTAGAGGTAACCATCGGATAATTGAAACTGT
This sequence comes from Chionoecetes opilio, assembly GCA_016584305.1. Classification (NCBI taxonomy): domain Eukaryota; kingdom Metazoa; phylum Arthropoda; class Malacostraca; order Decapoda; family Majidae; genus Chionoecetes; species Chionoecetes opilio. Next base: position 362,327 of record JACEEZ010010991.1, read on the forward strand.
CAGCTAATTAGAGAGAACTGCAACTCCGAAATGCAGTGGTCGCTGGCAGTTTTAACTCACAATTTGGTGAAAAGTTGGTCAACTTGAAAGAAAAATATGGGCTATTCCACTGCACTTAAAACACAAAAGTATAATTTTAAGAACGATTTTCTTCATATGTATATTGTATAGAAGCCTGATTCTGTAAAACATGTATTTAACCAAATAACCAAGTAGGTATAGTTGAGGAGGCGAGGTAAATGTTACTCTATGATATTATACAGTTTAATAACGTATGTTTAGAAGTTTTTCTATACCTAGGCAGTCATATTGTTCCTGTTATTATTGTGTATCAATCAGATAGAAAGCCTGGAAGTGCAATGATCGACGCGTTTAAGTAGCAATGTTTTGATTCCAAACTCCCCGCCACAATCTCCCCGCCACCACTCCCCGCCGCGGCGTGTCGCCTCCACAATTATAACCTACATTGTCGCAAGCAACAAGCCGATTTCGGCATTCTTTATTTTCGTTTTTCCAAGGGATTGCTTATTGTATTTTTGACCCAAGCGTTTGCCAGACGCAGCAGTACTGTCTTAGAAAACAGTGTGAACATTCACCCAAATTTTACATGCCACAATATACATGTAAAAATATATTAAGCTTTGCTACTCGAGGCGAGTAATTTGCATTAATTGCTATCTTAGAACGTTCAATCGTAATGCATGTCATGCATACACTTACTAGAACAACAGAAGAACGTTCTTTTTTAGTATTCAGATGCGGTGCATCAATATTTATCGCGAAATTGATTTATGAAGAATATTAGTCGCGGAGGGAAAACACAGTAGACCAACCTTTGAGTTAAAACTGCCAGCGACCACTGGCATTTCTCGAGTTTCAGTTCTCTCCAATTGGACCCAGGTCTCCCCCCAATTAGTTTGAATTACGTAGAGAAGGTTTATTGTATAACAAATTTTCTACTGATTTCTAGTCTACCAATGCCTCTTTTGGAAGCATCACCGTTGCGCTACTTTTCAGGTGCTTCTGTACGACATCCGTTCCAACCGCCCGCTGCTCGTCAAGGACCACAATGACGGCTATGCAATACGCGACCTTGAATTTCACGGCACCTCGGGAATGGCCATCTCCATGTCCTCAAAAGTTGTCAAGATATGGGACAAGGCAACGGTAAGAATTTAGGGTATTATTCCAGTTTGACACTGAATTCTTTTTGGTGGACGTAGGGGAGAGCGGGGCAGGTTGCATCGAGGGTAGGTTGCATCATTGCCTCTAACTCGCATGTTATCACGTACATCGTCTTAATACTACTACTACTACTACTACTACTACTACTACTACTACCTATTATAAACTACTACTACTACAACAATAATAATAATAAAAAAAGTTAATGCGAGTTAGAGGCAATGATGCAACCTACCCTCCATGCAACCTGCCCCGCTCTCCCCTAACTGTTTTTTTCTGGTGAGTTTTGATGTGTTTTTTAAGTTAGGTAAAGGTTAGGTGAGGTTTAATTTGTTTTTTAATCATTTTTGTCGCAAATCGCACACAAAAAAACAAAAAAAGTCATTCGCGACACAAACGGTTAGCAGATTAATTAAAAACACATCAAAACTCACCAGAAAAAAATAGTTTGATGTGTTTTTAAGTTAGGTAAAGGTTAGGTTAGGTTCAATTTGTTTTTTGAATCATTTTTGTCACAAATCACACACAAAAAAACAAAAAAAAGTAATTTGCGACACTCACGGTTAGCAGATAAAACTCACCAGAAAAAAATAGTTTGATGTGTTTTTAAGTTAGGTAAAGGTTAGGTTAGGTTCAATTTGTTTTTTAATAATTTTTGTCGCAAATCACACACACAAAAAAAAAAAAGTCATTTGCGACACAAACGGTTAGCAGATTAATTAAAAACATCAAAACTCACCAGAAAAAAATAGTTTTGTCCACCCAACTGAATTCGGTGTCAAACTGGAAATGTATCAAATTAAGTGGATATCTGTTTTCCTGTTATGGTTTTGCTGTACTCATGATATACAGACAGCTTCTGATGCAGGAAATGTGGGGTTATACGTGATTGGGTTAATCTCATGGAAAGAATGAATTTGTTTGCCTTTGACAATGTTTGAGTGTGGACATTGTTTTTGTTAACCCCTTGAGACCCAGAACGTAATTTCCATTGTAATTTGGGTACCATTAGACGATTTTAGTGATTATAAGTAATATTTTATAGATATGACCTGTTTAGTATCCTTGGCCACTAACTAATTTGGTATATTCAGTTACTTTTCGTAATTTTATGGCTCGACAACAGACAATTTTTTATAGCCAAGGAAAGATCTGGGCGTGAAGTGTGGGGTTAAAAGTGAAGAAATGCGTGATTATAATTTTTTCCAGTAGAATTAGATGAAATACCACATTGCATATCAGAATTAGACACCATAATGGCACATGCAAGTTTTGGATTTTCCCTCATAAAAAAAATAAAACCAAGTGCCCATTTATAAGTATTTTCTGAATAGGCTTCTTCAACATGACTACCAGTACTTTTCATATCACTAAATATAAACATGTATAACTATTAACTACCTGAGATAAACACCTCTTATGATTAAATTTTGCAAAGTGAGTTTTCGTGACACATGTATATACCTATTATCTTTTATTTGCTTTAGTACTTAAATTCATTCCCTCATGTCTATATATTATGTTGTTGTTTTTTCTGTATGCCTTCGGGTGAGAATAAATTTTTTATTATTATATTATTATTATTATTATTATTATTATTATTATTATATCGGTTTTGTTTTTTCAGGGAGAGCCACACACGAGTATTGAATCCGGGGTGAACTACAACGACCTGTGTGTAGTGCCTGAGTCTGGCATGCTCTTCCTGGCCACCGAGGACACCAAGATGCAGACCTACTTCCTCCCTGTACGTATTGTCCTCGCCTCCACAAGCCCTGATTCTCTCGTATCCTTCTTTGGCTTGCTACATATTTTTTTTTTTTTTAGCTTCGGGTCTCATCAGTGTCTCCTCCTCCTAAACTTTGTGCCATTGTTTACCCTTGTCCCTTTTAGTGGACTCCTTCGTGAATGAATCGTACTGCAGTGTTTTCATTTTCTTTTAAAGTAGGAGTTGGAATGAAGAAAGTAGGAGGTGGAGATTGATTGAAAGCCGAGCGAAGCGAGGCGCTGCTTGATAGGCCGGGGGTCCGGGAGCCGCCTGGGCCCCTGGAAGCCCACGCCTTTGAAGGTGTAAACTATGCATTCTGGCTGTTTTTCAGGGACAAATTCACTCCTTTCATACAATATTTATGGTATATAGTGGTGACTTTTTTTTTCTTTTTGGAAAGTAGGCGGCGCAAGTTTGCGAGTAGACCGGTAATTGCGCCGTCCGCCGCCTTGTTTTGAAGACACTGGTACTGCCATAAGAAGCCTGACCGTGCCATCATCCTTCCACACAGAGCCTGGGTGCGGCGCCCAAGTGGTGCTCCCACCTGGATGCTCTCATTGAGGAGCTGGAGGAGGAGGAAGCGCCCACCCAATACGATGACTACAAGTTCGTCACGGAGGATGAATTGAAGCAACTCGGCCTCCATGACCTGATTGGTGAGTATGCCAGGCACTTGATAGGCATATAATATTAGGGTAGTCTAGTAGTTTTGAACATGTTGTTGCCCTCACCAATCATTCATGTGTTTAAACTTTATAAGACCGAGTCATTTACATGCTAGCTACTGTCGCCTCCGTGGTGCAATGGCTAGCGTGCCTGGCTACGAATCTGCGGGCCTTGGTTCGAATCCAGGCCAGGGCAAGTCGGCGACCAGCCAGCACAACTGTTCTTCCTCCCTTTCGGGGTTGATAAATGGGCACCTGGGGAAACCTGGGGAAGGTAACTGTGGTAACCCGGGTGTCACACTAGCCCTGTGTCCCGGGATAACTGGTCCTCACCCACCACAGGCTCAAAGGGCTAATGCCACGGAGATGAGCACCGAACTGAGGCCATGTGCAGCCTAGTGTATGCCCCCATCTTTACCTTCACTGTACTGTACCTCACCCATATTCCACTCCCAACAGGGGCTAGGATAGAATGTGTCCAAGTTGAAGGGAAGGAACTAGATTTGATTCATGTTTTTCTTGGCACTCAAAACACTCAAAACATCTAAAGCATTTGTGTCTTCCATGAATTCATACTTTTGCTTCCCCACAACAGGTTCAGACATGCTGCGCGCGGTGATGCACGGCTACTACATGGACCTACGCCTCTACAACAAGGCCAGACTCGTGGCTAATCCATTCGACTACAACAAATTCATGAAGGGCAAAGTGAAGGAGAAGATATCCGAGGCAAACCAGCGGGGAATTCAAAAAAAGGTAATGGGTGATGGAGTTACTGTTATGGTAATGGGTGATAGAGTTACTGTTATGGTAATGGGTGATAGAGTTACTGTTATGGTAATAGGTGATAGAGTTACTGTTATGGTAATGGGTGATAGAGTTACTGTTATGGTAATGGGTGATAGAGTTACTGTTATGGTAATGGGTGATAGAGTTACTGTTATGGTAATGGGTGATAGAGTTACTGTTATGGTAATGGGTGATAGAGTTACTGTTATGGTAATGGGTGATAGAGTTACTGTTATGGTAATGGGTGATAGTTACTGTTATGGTAATGGGTGATAGAGTTACTGTTATGGTAATGGGTGATAGAGTTACTATTATGGTAATGGGTGATAGAGTTACTGTTATGGTAATAGGTGATAGAGTTACTGTTATGGTAATGGGAGATAGAGTTACTGTTATGGTAATGGGAGATAGAGTTACTGTTATGGTAATGGGAGATAGAGTTACTGTTATGGTAATGGGAGATAGAGTTACTGTTATGGTAATGGGTGATAGAGTTACTGTTATGGTAATGGGTGATAGAGTTACTGTTATGGTAATGGGAGATAGAGTTACTGTTATGGTAATGGGTGATAGAGTTACTGTTATGGTAATGGGTGATAGAGTTACTGTTATGTGTTCTAAGTTTTGTCACTTTCTAAATCGAAAAAACACACACACACACACGCACACGCACACGCACACGCACACACACAACAAAAAAATGCAAGAAAACACAACAATACTTTAACGAACATTCGTACGATGATATTTTGAAAGTACGTAGTTTGATTAGTGATGATGATAAGAGTAGTGTGTAGTAGTATTTTGTTATATTCTATTACTGCACTTGGTATATTCTATTCTAAGTATATTCTATTACTGCACTAACATAGTACTTTTGTAACGTTGACTAAATATAAATCACTAACATACTTTCACTCTTAACCCCTTGAGACCCAGAACGTAATTTCCATTGTAATTTGGGTACCATTAGACGATTTTTATTAGTGACTATAAGCAATATTTTATAGATATGACCTGTTTAGTATCCTTGTCCACTAAATAATTTGGTATATTCAGTTACTTTTTGTAATTTTATGGCTCGACAACATACAATTTTTTATAGCAAAGGAAAGATCTGGGCGTGAAGGGGTTAACGTTGACTAAATATAAATCTCAGAAACTGCCGTCCATCAACCGAGACCTGTTTGAGCGGCTGTTGGAGGACAAGCAAGAGATTAACAAGAAGAGAGGCAAGACTGCGGAGACCCTGCTGAAGGATGACCGCTTTACTAGCCTCTTCGCCAGTGAGGACTTCCACATTGATAAGGACTCCATTGAATACCAGTAAGTGCTTTGTGGGTAGATGTGGAATAGGGAGAAACTGGTTCACAAATAGGGTGGTAAATGATTGGAATGGAGTTAGTCGTCAGGTAGTTACTGCGGAGTCAATGGGGAATTTTAAAAGGAGGCTAGACAATTTCATGGATGGGGATGCAAGGTGGATGTAGGTAGTGTTAAGTAACAGGAACTACCACGTGTAGGTCTCGCAGCCTCTTGTAGCTTCCTTATTTTCTTATGTTCTTATGTTAAGTGCTTTGTGGATAGAAGACTTCCATATTGATAAGGACTCCATTGAATACATACCAGTAAGTGCTTTGTGGATAAATGTGAAGGAAGAAATAGGGAGAAACTGGTTCACAAATAGGGTGGTAAATGATTGGAATGGAGTTAGTCGTCAGGTAGTTAGTGCGGAATCATTAAGTAAGTCATTAGTAAGTGTAACATGGTGACTATCTCTTAATAGTTAGCATCAGTATGGACAGTACCACACCTTTCATTATGATTTCCCGTACTGCCTGCTACATAAGAGGCCCTTATTTCAGAAAGTCGATAAGCGCCATCAATAAAAAACTAAGAAAATGGCTTCAAAATGTTTCAATGTTCAAAAGATGTGACATTTTGAACATTGAAACATTTTGAAGCCATTTTCTTAGTTTTTTATGGATGGCGCTTATTGACTTTCTGAAATAAGCACCTCATATATGCTGTTCTGTTCTGTTCTATGCGGTTCTGATTCACTTCATGGGTAGAAGACAGATTGATTGTAAAGTACTTGATTGTATATTTTTTAAGTACACGGCCACCTCGATTTACGAATGGGTTACGTTCCTGAAAAACTGTTTGTAAATCGAAAATTCGTAAATCGAATGTATTTTTCCCATTTAACCCCATTATTTAATTTGAGATACGTTCCTACGAACAATAATCACATCCATAGAATGTCATAAACTGCTATAAAAGGCAGGAACTCTACTCCTACGTGCACTGACAAGTCAGAGAGGTTAACAGGGTGGGTTGGAGCATTGTGGAGGAGGAGCAGTGCCTTATGAGAGATGTTCTTCTGAGAGCAGTACCTCTCCACTGCAGGGCAAAAGTAATTGGTGAACCAGTCCTCAAATAAATATCTGTTGGTCCATGCCTTCTTGCTAGAACGGTATATGACTGGTAATGTAGCCTTAACATGACCTTTTAGGGCCCGTGGGTTTGTAGAGTGATGAATTAGCAGAGGTTTCTCTAGTGTTATGGCTTTTCTGGCTTTTTTGGGCTTAGGACCACCCACACTAGCACTGGCACCATGCTTGGGAGGCATTATTCACTGAAATAATCACTGAAATGTCTGATTATACACAATAATGTTCATAAACACAGCACGACCGGTCGGAGAATATGTAAACAAACAATCTTGAGCGTCCCCGCGTGTGGATGTGCTGAGCCAATGTTTCTGTTTACTGAACTTTTTACAATATTTAGGTGTTATAAATATTCTTACTATTTATGTATTAAATTTTTATTTTTATTTTGTTTATGAATTTACGAACTTTTGTTCGTAACTTCGAATTATTCGTGTGTAAACCAAATTTTGGGACAAAATAATTTTGTTCGTATCTTCGAAAATTCGTAAATAGAGTGTTCGTAAATTGCGATATGAGTGTAATGTAATTCTCATGTACATTAGAATGGTTAGGAAGCTTGGGGTGGATGAGAGGAAGTGTGTTGTGAGGTGAATGTGGAGGGAGGGATGAGTGTGTTCAAGGAAGGGGAGGGGTGTGTTCAAGGAAGGGGATGGTGGGACTCGTGCAAGGTGTAACAGGAACTACCACGTGTAGGTCTCGCAGCCTCTTGTAGCTTCCTTATTTTCTTATGTTCTTATGTTAAGTGCTTTGTGGATAGAAGACTTCCATATTGATAAGGGCTCCATTGAATACCAGTAAGTAATTTTTGGAATAGTTATGGAGGAAAAAATAGCGAGAAACTTGTTCACAATTAGGGTGGTAAATAATTGGAATGGAGCTAATCGTCAGGCGGTTAGTGCGGAGTCAATAGGGAGCCTTAAAAGGAGGCTAGACAGCTTTATGGATGGGGATGAGAAGTGGATGTAGGTAGTGTTAAGTATCAGGAATTACCACGTGTAGGTCTCACAGCCTCTTGTAGCTTCCTTATTTACTTATGTTCTTATGTTCTTATATTCCTTCCCACTTCACCTCAGCACTACCATTACCAGTGCTGATGTCATTACTTGTCACCCCGCAGGCTGATCAATCCAGTGCTGAGCAGGATGGACAAGAAGAAGAAGAAACAGAAGCTTGAGGAGGATGAGGAGGAACGGGCATTCTTGGAAGCGCGGGTAAGGATACATGACGGCGGAATAAGGTCATTCTAGTGGCCTAGGGGGCTGTAAATATCATGTTTTTTTTTTTTTTTTTTTTTTTTTTTTTTTTTTTTTTTTTTTCGTCAATTCAATTCATAGTTTCACCCAACCAACGATTTTCTGATGCGCCTTATGTTTTTCTGGTTTGTTTTTATGTGTTTTGAATGAATTTGCTAACCGTTTCTGTCGCAATTTTTTTTTTTTTTTTTTTTGCAAAAATGACAAAAAAAAAAAAAAAATGAACCTAAACCTAACCTAAAAAAAAAAATTGCGACAGAAACGGTTAGCAGATTCATTCAAAACACATAAAAACACACCAGAAAAACATAAGGCGCATCAGAAAATCGTTGGTTGGGTGAAACTATAAATTATCCTTTTTTTCTTACGTAGTTGCCTATAGCGCCTGTAGACTTTATTTATTTATTTTTATTATTTTTTTTTTTTTTATATATATATATATTTTTTTAATGAAGCTAATGTCTGTAGCAATCAAAGTATTCTTTTCTCAGGGACTCGAATGTTGTACTATTTTCCAACCTTTCCTCATGTATTTCAGGTGTTTACAATATCATAACATCACCTGCCGGCCTTACTCTTTTTATTATTTATGTCAACGAACTAACTTAGGAGTTTAAGGAAAAGAACGAGTGAAATGAACGGTGGATAGGAGAACAAATAAACAAGAAAGAGCAATAGATGAGAAAGAAGGAATAACAGAAAAAATAGACTACACAGATACAGACACAGTTTTTATAGGGATTGGCAACTTTTTTTTTTTTTTTTTTTTACTAGAGGGCTTTTTGTTATTTCTATTTTATTTTTGCCCTTGGCCAGTCCTTTTTGATGTGAAGAAAAAAACATATTAAAATTGTTTTCCATTTCAGGGCGATTTGGACGCCTACGAGAGCTCAGACGATGATTCCATTATGTCCGACTTTGGCGACGACAAGGAAGAGGTGGGTGGCTAGCATGTTGTTGTGCTCCGTATCTGTCTTGGGGTTTGATATTCATACTATAGTACCCTAAATATACGTTCAACATAGCCATAACCATCCTGCTGTAACAATCCGTGCCTTTCCCCTTCCCTCACTGCTTCAAGCTTTCTCTAAACCCTCCCTTTTTATGCTTTGCCATAGTGCCATATGACCTCTGATGTCTGGCACACTTCCCCCTTTTTGGCATTGCATCAAATCAGTCTTCTTCGTGGGCGCTTCTGAACATCTGCTACCGACGTCTTAACCCCTTGAGGCCCAGAACATAATTTCCATTGTAATTTGGGTACCGTTAGACAATTTTTAATGAATTATAAGCAATGTTCTTTAGATATGACCTGTTTAATATCCTTGTTCAGTTCACTAACTAATTTGGTATATTAAGTGACTTTTCTTAATTCTATGGCTCGACAACATACAATTTTTTATAGTAAAGGAAAGATCTGGGCGTGAAGGGGTTAAATCCAATCAATCCTCTTTGTGGGCGCTTCAGAACATCTGCTGCTGACGTCTTAGGATTAAGTTTGACTGCATATTCATCTAACAGAGAGACGATCCCAAACAACAATATACGTATACCCATCTGACAGAGAAAACAGAACAATATACGTATAACCATCTGACAGAGAAAACAGAACAATATAGTATAACCATCTGACAGAGAAAACAGAACAATATACGTATAACCATCTGACAGAGAAAACAGAACAATATACGTATAACCATCTGACAGAGAAAACAGAGCAATATACGTATAACCATCTGACAGAGAAAACAGAACAATATACGTATAACCATCTGACAGAGAAAACAGAACAATATACGTATAACCATCTGACAGAGAAAACAGAGCAATATACGTATACCCATCTGACAGAGAAAACAGAACAATATACGTATAACCATCTGACAGAGAAAACAGAACCGATATAGTTAACAATATATATCCATCTGACAGAAAGAAGAACCCAAACAGAAGCAGGCGGTGAAAGAGAGAGAAGCGTTCAAGCCGAGGAAGAGGAACACAGAGGAGGCTAAGGTGGCGCCGGGAAAGAAGGACGCAAATCAACCCTCGAGTTCCAGGAATCAGGGACTCACCTTCAAATCAGCCAACACTCTTGCTGAACTTAAAGCCAGCAGGAAAAGACTGGATAAGTAAGTTGTCACCTCATATTTACTTAAGTTATATTGCACTGGGTGGAAATAGATCAATGTGTGCATAAATCTAGGTACTGTATTATGTATGATGAAAATTATTTATGTTCTATGCAACTATGAAATATTGGTCAAATTGCTTCAAATACACTTAAGAAGACTACGAAAAACATAAGAAACATGAGATCACCGGGCACTTCCAGACATTCATCCACTTGTATAGGTCATGTCAGGTATTTTTTAGCACTTCCAGACATTCATCCACTTGTATAGGTCATGTCAGGTATTTTTTAGCACTTCTAGACATTCATCCACTTGTATAGGTCATGTCAGGTATTTTTTAGGGGAAGAAAGGAAGTAATTTTGGAGAGTTTGAGACCCTTCACACCTGTTTTTTTGATACTGTATGGGTGGTAAATAGGTAAATAGATAAATGTGTGCATGAATATATACGTTTATGATAGAAATGTTTCATGATGCTGGCAGTTATTATGAAAACACATGAATAACGGTACGCAAATTAAATTTAATCAAATATTCAGGAATGTTACTAGTGGTGTGTATGTGAGGAGACAGTGAGTGTATGTATAAGGTTATAGTCAATGACATGTACATAAGAACATAAGGAAGCTAACTTGGTAAGCAGTTATATCTGAAATATTTAATCTGTGGCCAATGTGACAACTTATCAGGTACTTTCCACGATGACTTCAGTCACTGTGCCTTTCTTATTTGTAGATGCTATTGACAGACCATTAACTTTGATACCTTTTTAAACCCATTACAAAGGTAGCTACTTTTTTTTTAGTCCGACGTGGATGGTTTGGAGTGTGCTGGGAGTCTCTATGCCTCTGAACACATGGCAATACTCATGCTCATGCTCGTATAATAATACTCAATGCTCGTATTCGTAGTCACATACCATGATTGCTCGTGGTAATTGCTATGATTTTGTTCCATTTCTACTCAGTCAAAATTATTCACTTGATCTTGTAGCTGCCATGGAAAGTACTAGAGCAATCATACAGTACTCCTATTGCAATCACAACAGAGCTGGCATGACATATTGATTTAATTAGGACAAGACAAAAAGTGAACAATGACCACGTACAATGATGGTATGTGACTACGAATACGGGCATCAGTCTCAGGATGCCCTTATTATTATTTTTTTTTTTCTGAGTTTGGCATGGATGGCTTGAAGTTTGCTGAGAGTGTCATTCCTATGTCTCTAACTACATGCCAATCCTCTATGTCTCAGGTTGCCCTTGAGTGAGCGTCTAGGCCTGGAGGACAGCCCCGGGGAGAGCATCAAGCAGCACTCCTTCGGCAGCCGGGAGATGAACTACGTGGTGAATAAGGCGCCAAAGTTTGAACGGATGCGGCAGCTGCAGAAGAAACACCAGGAAGAACGCAGGCAAATCCGCCGCTCCACCGATAAACTCAAGGGGAAGTTCCGCATCAAGGAGCCTCTGTGAAGGGTGGAGTGAGGGTAGTTGAAGGTAATGACGTAATTTGTTAGTAATTAGTGTAGCTAGTGCAGTAATTATGCATTTTTAGGAACTATTGGGTTTTTTTCTACATCACAAAGGACTGGCCAAAGACAACAACAACAAAAGAGGTCACAAAAAGTCTGCTTATAGTCTATCTTTTTAAACAAGGCAAAAAATCCTGCCCATTTCCTGCTTACTGACTGATATTTGATGCCAGGAGAAGGGAATACTACGCTTCTTCTAAATCTATGTTGTATTTTATCATAGTTAACCAAAAGGTAAACATAGGTAAACATAGGTAAACATAGGCATCATTTTAAGCATGAGACCTTAAGATAGAATGGATTTTTTACCTTGTTAAAAAAAATAGACTGTAGTTGCCAGTCCCTATTCAGAAGACAGTAAGAGAATAAGGAAGGGTGGAGTGATGGTACTTGAAGGTAATGACGTAATTTGTTAGTAATTAGTATAACTATAGTTTACTTCTTTTAACAAGGCGAAAATTCCATTCTATCTTAAGGTCTCATGCTTAACCCCTTCACGCCCAGATCTTTCCTTTGCTATATGAAATCGTCTGTTATTAGCCATAAAACTACGAAAAGTAACTGAATATACCCAATTAACTAGTGCACAAATCTACTAAACAGGTCATATCTATAAAATATTTACTATATTCACTAAAAATCGTCTAATGGTATCCAATTTACAATGAAAATCACGTTCTGGGCCTCAAGGGGTTAAAGTTATGCCCATGTTTACCTGATAATAGGGTTAACTATGATAAAATGCAACTGAAATTTAGAAGAACTGTAGTAGTATTCCCTTTTTCTGACATCAAATATCAGTCAGTAAGCAGCAAGGGGTCAGGATTTTTCACCTCGTCAAAAGAACTGACTATAGTGCAGTAGTTATGCATATTTTGGGACTCTTCTGAATTTTTTTTTTTTTACATCACAAAGGCAAAGTGAAAAAAAAGAAAGAAAAAAAAGTAATAAAAAGCCCGCTAAGTTGCCAGTCCCTTTTAATTAAGAAGACAGTAAGAAAAAAAGGAAAAGCTGGAGTGATGGTACTTTTGCATTTTTTTAAATGTTTTTTTTTATTTCCCCCCCCCCCCCCCCCCCCCCCAACCACAGAAGGGAGCCCTACATCTATAGGGAGCTATACAAGGCTGGATGAATTTATGGATGGGGATGATGAAAGGGTGATGTAGGTAGTGTTAACCCCTTCACGCCCAGATCTCTCCTTTGCTATATGAAATTGTCTGTTATTAGCCATAAAACTACGAAAAAGTAACTAAATAAACCAAATTAGCTAATGGACAAGGATATTAAACAGGTCATATCTCTATAATATTGCTTGTGTTCATTAAAATCGTCGAATGGTGGTTATATTACAATGAAAATTACGTTCTGGGCCTCAAGCGGTTAAGTTACAGGAACTACCACGTGTAGGTCTCGCGGGCTCTTGTAGCTTCCTTATTTTCTTATGTTCTTATGCCTCACGGCCTCTTGTAGCTTCCTTATTTTCTTATGTTCTTATGTCTCACGGCCTCTTGTAGCTTCCTTATTTTCTTATGTTCTTATGTCTCACGGCCTCTTGTAGCTTCCTTATTTTCTTATGTTCTTATGCCTTACCTTCCTTTCTTTGCAGTGCCTCTCTGTACACACACGTTCACGCAGCCTACAGACCAGATCGAGACGCCTGCTAATCACTTCTGCACAACCCTCTAACATCAGGTGGTTGCCTACTGAACTGGAAAGCCTAGTTTAGGTTTAAGATGGTAAGCTTGATATATTTGTAGAAATAAATTTAAATGCCTACCAAACTTATTTTTCCTCTTAGATTACGTTTATATTCCTCTAGGTTTTATCCCACAAAGGACACCATCTCCACCAATGCTATCGAAATGCTTAATCTCAACGTCGTTTGCCATTTAGTCATCAATGTTTTAACCCCTTCACGCCCAGATCTTTCATTTGCTATATAAAATTGTCTGTTAGCCATAATATTACGAAAAGTTAGTGAACAAGGATACTAAACAGGTCATATCTATAAAATATTGCGTATATTCACTAAAAATCGTCTAATGGTACCTAAATTGCAATGGAAATTACGTTCTGGGCCTCAATGTATTAATATCTAGTGGTGTGTAGGTATGTACAGAGATGCCACTCCTTGGAATTGTTCCCAATATCTTGGGATTTGAGCTATGGCCTTTGGATATTTTGTCTATCTTTGGATTTTTCAAGGATTTTTCCAGTAGTTTATCTCCGGGTAAGCATGTGTACCGTATTTTGGGTTCAGTTTCAATGTTTTTTTAAAGACTTTAAGCGATATTTTTGTCTATCTTGGGATTTTGGGGGGGCAGTCTTGGCATTTCTGAAAATTTCGAGTGGCAGCCCTGGGTATGTATCCCTTATGTCAGGTTGGTGTTCCTGTGGTAGTCTGCGTTGTTCTCTGTCCACTATTTACAAAATAAAGGACAGTCTTTCTCTACGGGACAGTTGTAGTGGGGTGATCTTGATTGAAGTTGCCTAGTGTCATGTATTTTAAGCATTTATCCGAGATAATGGACCCGTTTACTCACACCTAAAACACGGAATTTTGTGAAGCTTTGGATGTAATATAAGCTACTTATCACTGTACTCATATTCATTTTGCTTAAAAATGCACCATGAATGAGATATATGCAGTTTTTTGGGCCAAAATATGACGTGGCCGCGGAACGCGCTGTGATTGGTTGTGACGTAGTCAGCGCAGAAACATCCCTTCCGCTTCCTTCTCTACCCCGCTTCCTCGCCTATATAGCTGGACAAAGAGAACACACTGTTTGGTATGTGCCAATCTGCTAAAACACCACCATTAAAACCAGAGAGTGTTCATATCTGTGTCCAAAGACAAGGAAAAAAGTAAATGGTGGATGTCTACTATAGGCGTGATTCCCCTGAGGGAACACACATGTTACTCGTGTGTGTGTGTGTGTGTGTGTGTGTGACACTGCGTGTGTGTAGTATACATAGTACTACGTACGGATTGGTGATTGGTGTTTGTCTGTGTATGCAGTGATGAAGTAACAAACGCCTACACACACACACGCACACACACACACACAACACACGCAGCGTTGTGTTATTGTGACTGCTGTGGGCACGGGAAGCATCCAAAAGAACATAATAATATAAGAAAATAAGGAAGCTACAAGAGGCCTTGAGACCTACACGAGGTAGTTCCTGTAGTGATTGTGAATTTCCCCTTCATCTTGGGGCCCTAGGCGATTCATTATGTACTCTTGACGAACTCATAGAAAAACAGGTATAGAGTGAGAGCGCCTTCCACCCACCCACACACACGCACACACATCTGATCAAGAGCACACTGCGCCTTCCACACACACACATATGTATATATATATATATGTGTGTGTGTGTGTGTATATTTACCTAGTTGTATTTACCTAGTTGTAACATACAGGAAAAGAGCTATGCTCGTATTGTCCCGTCTCCTAATCTACTATTATCCAGCTTGCCTTTGAAGTCTTGAATACTTCTTGCATTGTGTGTGTGTGTGCGTGGAAGGCGCAGTGTGCTCTTGAAGGATGTGTATGTATGTGTGTTGGTGTAAGGCGCTCTCATTCTACCTGTTCTTCTATGAATTCGTCTATGATGTGTATGTATGTGTGTTGGTGTAAGGCGCTCTCATTCTACCTGTTCTTCTATGAATTCGTCTATGATGTGTATGTATGTGTGTTGGTGGAAGGCGCTCTCATTCTACCTGTTCTTCTATGAATTCGTCTATGATGTGTATGTATGTGTATTGGTGGAAGGCGCTCTCATTCTACCTGTTCTTCTATGAATTCGTCTATGATGTGTATGTATGTGTGTTGGTGTAAGGCGCTCTCATTCTACCTGTTCTTCTATGAATTCGTCTATGATGTGTATGTATGTGTATTGTGGAAGGCGCTCTCATTCTACCTGTTCTTCTATGAATTCGTCTATGATGTGTATGTATGTGTATTGGTGGAAGGCGCTCTCATTCTACCTGTTCTTCTATGAATTCGTCTATGATGTGTATGTATGTGTATTGGTGGAAGGCGCTCTCATTCTACCTGTTCTTCTATGAATTCGTCTATGATGTGTATGTATGTGTGTTGGTGTAAGGCGCTCTCATTCTATCTGTTCTTCTATGAATTCGTCTATGATGTGTGTGTGTGTGTGTGTGTTGGTGTAAGGCGCTCTCATTCTACCTGTTCTATGAATTCGTCTATGATGTGTGTGTGTGTGCAGGTGGAAGGCGCTCTCATTCTACCTGTTCTTCTATGAGTTAATTCGTCTATCTGTCTAGCTGTAGGCTACATGTCATTGTAGGTTCATTTGAGCTCTTTGTAAGGAGTTGCGATGCCTAAAGTCATCACTTGCCTGTTGTCATGGGTCACTTGTCCCTGTCTAATCACTTCTTACTTATAAACTACAACTGATATATTCACAAACATAGTGAAAACCTACCACACAACTTGAAGGAGGATTATTGGCCATCTTGCGGTAGTAGGGGTAATGCAAGTTAATGTTACTGTGGAGCGGCCCGCTGCGGCCGCTTGACAACTCTGCGTTGATGACGTCACAACATGGCGCCGGTCGTTTTGGGGCGCACAAATTTTCCTCCACTTAAAATGGCTGTATCATCAAAAATACTGCTCACATCGAAAATTCAGCATCACTGCCCTACTATATGAGTCTTGAAGATTTTCAATCTATCGTTACCTCAAGTAGAGTAAATGGGTCCATTAAAACTACAGGTTATTTATACTTGCCATTTATTATCGTTTTGTGTAAACAGTATCTGAGAATTCATTACAGGGAAGGAATTTAGTTCAATTTCATGCACTGGACGTTCATGGAAAACCATCAAAATCTTCAATCTTTAATAATAAAACGCATTGGCAGTATTACCACCAAAGACATTCTACAACAAGATATATACCTCACTCCGGGGTGCCCTGTGGTGCGCGTGAAATCGACCTCCGCCGTGCGGCAGGAGTTAACCAGTCTGCTGGCCCATTCACTTGCTTCATGACTTTCAATGAAAATCATATAGACTATGGTTTATCAGTATATATGATATACTGTTATCTTCGTAAATGTTTGTTCTATAATATTATCAAATAAAAAACAGTAAAACACGCTAAAAAAAATGCCATTACGAGACTGAAGAAATATGCATGAACTATGCATACATTACCGTTAACTAAATAAATAACATCATCAATCGGGTAATTTTCCCGATTGATGATGTTATTTATTTAGTTAACGCTAATTTATGCATGGTGCTAATTCATTTATCAGAAAACTAAATATATAAGTGAATAAATAACATCATCAATCGGGAAAGTTACCCGATTGATGATGTTATGTATTTAGCTAGGTAACGGTAATGTATGCATGGTTGTAATTCATTTATCAGAAAACTAAATATATCAATGGAAAGTTAATAAAATTGCGCTTCTATTGATATGTTTCATGGTAAATGTTGACTCGCAAAGTTTTAAATGGCGAAGAGTTGAAGTCATGAAGTGAATATTCTTTGGTCATATGCAGCAAGTGAATGGGCCAGCAGGCTGGTTTAACACCTGCCGCACGGCGGCGCCACCGTCGGCGGATAACAGAAGTTGCATTGGAGGGACCGCGAGTGAGGTATCTTGTAGAGTGTCTTTGCTACCACCTTGTCATGTGTTTAGAACTTTAGAATGTATTGTTACAGAAGCAGCCGGAGTCATAATATGTCAAGGCATACTTTTCACAGTCAAATAGTAGCCTACGTATATAACATAACTGACATCCGCCTACGTGTGTTGGAGATCCAGGGATTCCGAGTTTCTATATCTGTCTTGAATCAGTATTTTGTATATACTATATAAAGCTTGAAAAGATATGACAAAAATATATGTGTTCATTTTGTACACTAATCACTTCAAACAAAATGTGATTTCTAGTACACCCAAAAATCATGTTTTCTGGTACAAAACCGTCCCATCTCCAAGACGGTTAGTTTAGATTCCGACACGAGAAAATAACGCATCGCAGGCTTGTGGAAGTGGCATTCTTTATCCACCATCATCGGCAACGTTATGGCTCCTGGCAAGGTAATTAGTCCCTTATTCATGACATTAAATGGTAGTTATTAGATTTTAATGTCCTGAACGGGGAAAACTCTGGAAATAATGAAAATTGGAGTAAAATGTGGCGGGTCGCTAAGGCTACGGTAGAGCACTTGGCAAGCATGGATGTTGATTCGTAGCATTTATACTCGCCATAGACGTCACCTAATAACTGTGTTGAGGTATTTAGGGCATCAGGGATGCCTTGGTGTCCATAGTACAGGCAGAGACTTACGGCAACACCATAAAATGTATACGAAATTTGATATGAAAATTGGTAAAGCTGCAGTTTAAAAGCATACATGGACATTGCATGGTTACGTCACCTGAGACCTCCGCTGGTCACTAACCTAACCTGGACATGGGTTACCAAATACTCGTCTGAATATTTAGGCATTTTCGAAGCTACCGCAGATAACAGTAAAGTCGCCAGGACAACTTTTTTTTCTGTTTAGAGACGTGTGGTGGCGTTAATACTTACATTTCTACATCCATGATTTCAGGAAAGTCAGAAGGGGCTATCTGGAGAGTCTGTGTCATTTTGTGTCTTCATCTGTGTCATAGCATGGCTATAAATGAACAAATTACAAAAATATCTACAAAGTGGCTACCAACAATAAAGTCGCCATCTAGTGTTTATTTACTGAGTGTCCTCCCGCTGTCGTCGTCGCCCGAAAAAAAAACGAGTAGCGAAATTTGAAACCGTATATACTTGCAGATACAAAGCATAAAACAACGCTGAAGCAGGGTAGATTATACAGTCATGATATAAACTACTGTGTATCATCTTCAGTGGCACATAAAAATCAGTAGTGATGCTATAATTCGTAATATATGGCGCCTGGCGACATGACTGCAGCTGGCGACTTTACTGTTATCTACGGTAAGCCTTATTTTGGACCTTGACTGACATGACTATTTAACCGCGAGCTACCGTAGATAACACTATAGTCGCCGATCACTCGCCACTGCACTAATGTCGCCAGGCGTCATATATTACAAATGTTAGCATCACTACAGACTTGTATGTGCCACTGAAGACATGTAGTGTGATGTACATAATATAAACTACTGTGCATGCCTCTTCAGTGGCACATACAAGTCTGTAGTGATGCTAACGTCATTTATAATATATGGCGCCTGGCGACATTAGTGCCGTGGCGAGTGATTGGCGACTATAGTGTTATCTACGGTAGGCGGGTCAAAGGCAGTGGTGTGCCGTAGATAACAGTAAAGTCGCCAGGACAACTTTTTTTTGTTTACAGACGTGTGGTGGCGTTAATACTTACATTAAATTTTCTACATCCATGATTTCAGGACAGTTAGGGTAGAAGGGGCTATCTGGAGACTCTTGTGTCATTTTGTGTCATCATCTGTGTCATATTATGGCTATAAATGAACAAATGACAAAAATATCTACAAAGTGGCTACCAACAAAAAAGTCGCCATCTAGTGTTTATGTTCTGAGTGTCTTCCCGCAACCGTCGTCGCCCGAAAAAAAAACGAGTAGTGAAATTTGAAACCGTTATTATACTCGCAGATACAAAGCATAAAACAACGCTGAAACAGGGTAGATTATACAGTCATGATATAAACTACTGTGTATCATCTTCAGTGGCACATAAGAATCAGTAGTAATGCTATAATTCGTAATATATGGCGCCTGGCGACATGATTGCAGGTGGCGACTTTACTGTTATCTAGTAAATGTCTACGGTAACGGGGGGAGGGGGTCACGTGCCTCCCGATTTTCTCAATGCCTCCCCCCCCCCATCGTTTCTACACTCCTTGTTCCGGCATTGCTCACAACATTCAGGAAAATACCTGGATCTCTCATATTCTATTGAAAATTATTTTTAAAGCAGTAGCCTTAACACCCGCCCAGAGCGTAGCGCAGGTAACCACCGGTGGGACCTTTAAATGCCTTATGGTAGCAAGGCATGAAATATATTCGTGAAATCGTGAAATATATTAGTTTAGTTTTTGCCATTTTAACGCGAAACTATATTAGTCGTAGAGGAAACATTAATAGGGAACAAATGTTAAACTTGAGGTGTTCTATCTGACGGTATAATCGGTATCTCAAAAAACTATATATTTCGAGAGAGAAAAAGTTAATTTTACTATAAAACATTAAAATATAATTTTCTCACTTATTTACCAACCCAATTTCCTTTGACTATAGATCAAATGAAAGGCCTTGATCAATTTAATAGTTATTACTTTATGCATAGTGTACGTAACTCTGATTTTTTTAGTTATTAAGGAAAACGTGATTTAGAAAA